>OY734952.1:19588033-19856874 GCA_963457585.1 Spergularia bocconei
TTAGTTTTAGGGTCCGTGAAATTCACGGGTAGTTTTGTGAACCGTTAATTGAATAATACTCAAAGTTCAATAAAGTTGTCGAAATAAGATTAAACCGAAAGGTACTTGTCAAAATAGAGTCCACATAGGTTTGTACAAAGGTTTAAAGCAAGTTTGTCATGGCACGTGAAAATTTTAGGCAAAACATGGCGCACAATATTTGTAGCACATCTAGTGTCATATACTCCGTATCTACTACTTTCCACTCCCGTCTTTTCTACTCTTTCCCGGTCCTTCAAGTGAATGAGACATTTTGACATCGCATATATAATTGTTTGGGGGATCGAACAGAGAATGTGAGGTTATGATTTCTATAAGGTACATGGAACATTGGAATCTATGGGATGAAGATTATCCAATAATCCAAAAAATAATACTCCATACAATACTTATTAAAAAAAAAAGGTGATCATGTTATCCAATAATCCAGCAATAAAAAAGAAAAATTCAAACCCACGAAAACAAAGAAGACAGTGAAATGTCAAAGAAAAAGTGACGGTGGAAGAGAAAAGTTTGTCATACTTTAGCTTCATGTATTACAATTTGCTTCCATAATATATAAACCTGCAATATGATCAATCCAAATTAATTACCAAGAATCTGTATGAAATTGAACATTTAAAATTATACTAAATCATCAAGCAAATACCATATAATCAATACGACACAAGAAACAATCCAAATACAATAGGGACAAAGGGATTGTAATTGAGAAGCAAAGTTCGAAGCAAATTAGAAACAATCTTCACGATTTGAATATGATAAGATGATGTGGTTGGTAGAACCTTTTATGTTGATGGTGACTATTTATTTTGAGGAAGGGGAAGGGGAGAGGAAGATGAGGGGTAAAGGATAATGTAAATCAAATCACTCATGAAACAATGGAAATCATTTATTTAGACAATTGATGAGTTACAAGTGCGAATTTATGAGTGAAGAGATAGTAGCTTAGCAAGTAAGCTTTTGAACAATCTAGAGATGCCATGTGGATTTAGAAAATCGTTTTTGCTTGCCTTTTAATAGTTTTATAAAGATTAGATTGGCAATTATGGGTTAATATTGTTGGGCTTAGTTAGCTTAGACAATTCTTTGGTTAATTGGGCTAGAAATCACACGTTGATAGCCTTCTTTTGTCGCAAATACTACCGTACCCCGGGGGTACGAATAGAATGGTACCCCCTGGGCTTATTTCGAGTTGGGCTTCTACTTGTTTGGTTAGATTTGCATAGGATTGTGTCTTTGAGTGTTTTTAAAGCCCAAACAGAAAACAATAGGCCCAATCTAAAACTGAAGCCCAATCCTTCTCTCCTAGCAAACATAAACAGATTATCTCTCCTCCCATTTTTCCCACTACCTCTTTCTCCCGACAACCACCACAACCGCCCCCACCTGCCCAGCTTCCGGCCGCCGTCACAACCACCACCTATGCACGCCTCCGGCGGCCTAGACCACTCGCCATCGCCGACCATTTCCACGATGCCACCACCACCTCCTCTTCCTCCATTTCCTATTTTCATATATATATATATATATATATCCCACATTTCTCTCTCCTCCCATTTTACGACTTACCGACGACGTTGGGGCTGCGTTGGGGTTGCGTTGGTGGCTGCGTTGGTGGCCATCGGAATCGGGTCTAGTTGGGGCTGCGTTGGTGGCTTTTGTAAAAGGGGTAGTGCGTGGTGGTTGAGGTGGGAGAGGAGAGAGAAAATGAGAATGGGAAGGAGAGAGAAAAAAAAGAATTTCAACCTTTTATTTGTTTTTATTTTGTAACAAATACATATCATTACAAAATTAAAATATACTCCATATCATTTTATAACAACAACAGATCATTTTAAGACAAATATTATTCATTACACAATACGAAAAAAAATCATTATAAAACACAAACAAAAATCATTCATTCTAGAACAAAAATCATTCATTACAGAACAATAACTTTTCATTTCAGGATAAAAACAATTCATTCCAAAACAAATTTCCTTCATTTCAAGACAAAAACTATTCATTTTATGACAAAAATTAACCATATCAGAACAAACTTAATCGTCATAGGACAAAAACAAATCATTACAAAACAAAAAATCGATCATTTTAGAACGCAAATCCATCATTTTAGAGCATAAACAAACCGTTTGTCCTAGAATGGTTGGTTATGATCTAGAATGAATGGCTTTTGTTTCGGGATGTTTTGTTTTTGTTCTAAGATGAACGGCGTTTGTCTATGAATGGTTGGTTTTTGTCCTAGGATGATTAATTTTTGTTTTAGGATGAATGATTTTTGTCTAAGAATGGTTGGTTTTTTGTCCAAAGATGGTTGGTTTTTGTTTTGGAATGAATGGTTTTTGTCCTAGAATGGGTAGTTTTTGTTCTAGGATGATCAATTTTTGTTTTAGGATGATTAGTTTTTGTTCTGAAATGGTTATTTTTTGTTCTAGGATGGTTAATTTTTGTCCTAGAATGGTTGGTTATGATCTAGAATGAACGACTTTTGTTTCGGGATGATTTGTTTTTGTTATAGGATGAATGGTTTCTGTATAAGAATAATTGATTATTGTCCTAGGATGATTAGTTTTTGATCTAGGATGGATGGTTTTTGTCTATGAAAGGTTGGTTTTTTGTACAAAGATGGTTAGTTTTTGTTTTGGGATGAATGGTTTTTGTCCTAGAATGGTTAATTTTTGTTCTAGGATGATTAGTTTTTGTCCTAGGATTGTTAGTTTTTGTCTTAGGATGATTACTTTTTGTTCTGGAATGACCAGTTTTTGTCCTAGGATGGTTACCTTTTGTTCTGGAATAGATGGTTTTGTATTATGATGGTTACTTTTTGTTCTAGAATGGATGATTTTTGTTTAAGGTGATTAGTTTTTGTTCTGGAATGGTTAATTTTTGTCCTATGATGGTTGATTTTTGTTCTGAAATGAACGACTTTTATTTCGAGATGATTTTTCTTGTTCTGGAATGGATGGTTTTTGTTCTGAAATGAATGATTATTTTTCTAAAATTAATGTTTAGTTCTATAATGATGTATTTATGTTCTATAATGATCAATTGTTGTTTCAGAATGACATATTTATGTTCTATAATGATCAGTTTTTGTTCTAGAATGAACAATTTTTGTTTTAAAATGAATATTTTGGATAAATGGTTAAGATTAAATTAAACAAAAAAAAACAACCCTTCCCCTTCATTTTTCTCTCTCCTCCCCCAACCCCAACCGACCACCCTATCCCCGCCGCGATCCGTCGCCGACCACCACCAACAGCGGCCTCGACCCAGCCATCTTCACCGCCTCTCCCACGCGACCCTCCCCCCACCACTCCACGACACCACCGCCCATTCCAACTCCCCTATTATCCCCTCCCTTCTTTTCGATCTCACTTGACATTCCTTATTTGCGGGGATGATGGTGGTGCGTGTGGTCAGCGGCGTAGGGCGAGGGGTGGGGGACGTTTTTTGTGCGGTGGCGGTTGACAATAGGGGCTGGGGAAGGGAGTAAGATAGGAGAGAGAAAATGAGAAAAAAAAGGACTTGTAGGACGTCGGAGGTGGTGGCGCGGGCTCAAGGATGCCGCCGTGAGGTCGCCGGAGCGGCGCGCCTCAAATGGCGGTGGGGACGTCGTGTGAGGTGGTGGTCGGAGCAAAGGGACGGTGGTGCGTGGTGGTGCGCAGAGAGAGAATGAGAGTTGTCATTTTTTTAGTTTTTGGTTGTGTATTGGTGTTGGGCTTGCAATTTGTATTGGTGTTGAGCTTGTAGTGGTAGATTAGATGTTTGGCTTTTAAAACAAACTTGTGGACTTTTATTGACAGAAAATTCAGTCCATGTTCATTTAGTCAGTCCATAGTACACTTTCATTTATTTGGGCCGGGGGGTACGAAAAGAATGGTACCCCGGGGTACCATAGAAGCATTGTTCTTTTGTGGGAGCTCGATGATGCCACTCGGCCAATGGCATCCGCGTTCGATTCGGATCAAAACTTCTCTCCACGTATGGATTATCTACCTCAATGTTCTACAATTGTCATTAGCAACTTTCTTAATTATTAGACTCACCTAATCGAATTAATAATATTCTTTAAGGAGTTTGTACAAGCATGGATTATCATGCTATTTTGCCATTACAATTAGGACACTTGTTACGTAGAAACTCCCAACTTCTTTTAATTGGTACGAACATGTCATCCAACGCAAGTCCTAATGCCAGCCAAATGCTAGTCCCTCCTAGTATAAATAGCACCTCCGTATCTCTTGTTTTGGGGGATGCACAAAACTCACATAAAACTCTCCGATTGATGTGCAAAAATAGCCGAGACACCAATGAACAAGCACATGAGTCTCAAATAATAATTGCTACACATACTCGTGCATCCTACCTACAAATTCTCTACCTACATCTTCAATACGATAATTAGGGAAAGAGCATCGTACGCATATCATCATACTCATACACACAAACACGTACACCCATACACCTTACCTACGACGTCCATCGACCGTAGACTATCTTTTTCAAATCAAGACAAGACAACTAGGCTACATGGCATACGAGGGTCAAGACTACACCTCAGGCTCATTGGCAAACGAGACCGAGATCTGCGAAACGACTACACTATTACCAGGTTAGTGCAAATTGATAAGCTCCTTTGTTTGCCAATATAATCTACGTACGTAATTATTTCATCAAAGATTAGTCTGCAAGTCAACTTCCTAGTCTAATTTACGTACGCCATATGTTATAAGGAAACTTGGTCAGAAACATGCACTAACATATGTCTTAATCAATGCTAATGTTGTGTCACCAATACATGACAATTATAAAGTTAATATATGCATGGTCAATTTGTCTTGTAATTCATGTTTCAATTGCAAATTGCTTAAATCATGTCCTCGTTTCAACATGTTTATGTGATTAATAGCATATATATTGTCGCATGTTTTAATTATTGCTCTTGCATGCTATGTGTTCGTGCTTTCGTCGTTAATTACAACTTTTATATTTAATTCGGATCAATTAGTAGAGACCATCAACTCGATGGGGGAGTTGGGTGCCTAATTAATGACACGCCTAAATCTAGTCTAAGCGAGCCTAATCGTCCTAATATAGTTTTTGGGTCGAATCCACGAGGACGAGGATGATTGTCTATCGAATTTTGTTGGGATTTTAGTCTAGTCTAATTAAAGTGAGAGAATTTACCTAATGAATACTACTAAATGACTATTAAGCAATTAAAGTCGAAAATTTTGGAATTAAAACCTTTTAGGGGTATAAGTGGGGTTCATGCAACAAAGATGAAATCTTTAATTAGGAGGGATTAACAATGAGATTGATTCATGCCAAATAAGGGACAACAATTGATTAAAACCCTCTCAAGTATTTAATCTAATTCCCAATTAATCGATTAAACCATTCTCATGCAATTAAACAATTAATCCTACCTTCTTATGCTTAATTGGGCCTCAAATCTCTTATGTTGGCCTAATTAGTGGAAGATATAACTACCCAAGTGTACATCCTAGGCAATCATGCAATCAAAATCATAAGGGTGTCAATTGGGCACAAATCATATGATTTACATAACAATAAGCTAATTCCCCACATAAAGATACCACCTTTGTCACATTTCCCACACCCCCTAACAATAAGACTACTCACACATCATTAAATTAACATTAATCACAATTATTGGGATTCTAAACATGATACTAAACATGAGAATTATATAAAGATTCAAACTTGTAAGACAAATCTAATTATTTTACTAATAAACATGAGTTAACAATAATTAAAACCAAATAAATGACAATAAGTAAAAGGGAGAAATACTTGTTACCCAAATAAAATGATAAAGAGATGAAGTGAATGAAACAAGACTTGAATTATATTAATAATAAAACTTGAGAATTGTTGTAGAAATGTTGAACAAATTCTAAATGAAAATGAAAGAAAGATAAGGGTGGAGAAAACAAAGCTCAAACTAGGAGAGAGAGAAAAAAGAGTAAAATCAAAAGTGGCTACACAATTAGGGTAGGTGACCTTATATAGTTGTACAAAAAGACAAATGAGAAAACGTGTTTAAAAGCAAAACTGGCATCCACTCGGCCATCCACTCGGCGAGTGGACTCTTCCGCTCGGCCGAATGGTTATGCGCTCGGCCGCTTGCCTCCTGCGTGCTCAACACTCGGCAGCTCACTCGGCGAGTGAAGCGCCGAGTGGACGAGCTCTTCTTCTCCTTTGCTCCTCTTTTCTCGTCTCTTGCGCTTCGGGTCCCGTTCCGAGTCTCTTTTCCGCTCCTTGGCTCTTCTAATGCCTCGGGTTCCGCTCCAACGTGCTCCGTATGAGTACCTACAAAAGCCAAAATAGACCGCAGAACCCGATTCTACACAAAAGTAGGAAAAATGCATATGATTTGCAAAAATGGCATCAAAACGAGTCAAGCCCAACATAAACATTAAAAGAGCGGAAAAACAACGTGAAACCACCAATAGTAGGGGACGAGACCACCATAAACCACACGAGAAAAGAGGCAAATGAACCGTATATCACCTAACACCTTCCTAACTCGTAACTTTACATCAAACCCCCAGTCTAGGTTCATGGGGTACTTATAAAAAATCGCGCTGGCAACTCCGTGTCACTCACACCTTTTTTTCGGGAGAGCGGATCGGCAACCCGTCGGTACGGCATCTCACACATTATTTCTCTCTCCTCCATTCTACCTTCTCTCGCTTCCTTGTCCCCACGCGTCCACCGCGCCACCACTACTCGCTGGCGCCCGCCTTCCCACTGTCACCTCACCATGAATAATTTTAATTTTAAAGGTATGGATCTTAATTTTACTAAACATGTCTGATGAAGAGATATATATAGATCCATAAGAATTGTTGTATGATTTGTAGATTGTTGTGGTACATGGATAGTTTGTGGTAAGATCCATGAAGTTTTTTCCTTTAAATCCATGGATTTTAATGGTGGAATCCATGAGTTTAATTTAATTACTTTATTTTTGAAATTGGAAGTGGGAAGGGAGGGGTCAAGCATGAAGACGGGAAACGATGATCCCCGACGGACAATGATTTTGGTGGTTTCGTATGGGATGATGTTGTGGTGGTGGAGCATCGCTGGAAGTGGTGATAGAGGTGGTCGAGCTGAAATGGGGAGGAGAGAGAAAGACGTTTGATTTTTTTTCTATTACTGTTTTTTTTTTGTGGAACTAATGACAGGTAGTGGGAAGGGAGGGGTCAAGCATGGAGACGGGAAACGATGATTCCCGACGGACAATGATTTTGGTGGTTTTGTATGCGATGATGTTGTGGTGGTGGGGCATCGCTGGGAGTGGTGACAAAGGTGGTTGAGTTGAAGAGGGGAGGAATCAGAGGAGAGAGAAAGACGTTTGATTTTTTTTCTAATCTGTTTTTTTTTTGTGCAACCAATGACAGGTTGCCACGTATCTTGGACCACCGTCCTCCTGGTGGTCGGGGGACCATGGTATAGTTTGCCCTTTTAGGGTTTACACATGGTAGCCCCAACACCCCAGGTTTCCGCATACGGTACCCTTGTACTTTCATTTTTGACCGCCCGCCCAAACTCGAAAACAAAAAAATCTACCTACTGTCACAACACCTTTAGATTACTTACTCCCTCCTACCCAAAGAGTTCTTCCCCTTTTGTTTGATGGGTCGTGGTGGGAGTTATTATTAAACCAAAGAAATTATTCATTTGTTGTTAAAAAAATTCCATGTTTTATTCTACAATGCATTCTACAAACTCCACTAAATTTTAAAGCAAGCAGACGTTTCATTTGGTCTAAAAGTATTTCCCAACATGACTAGTAAAAAAGGGGATAACTCTTTGGTTACAAGAGAGTATTAATTAAGGATATTTTCTCAAACATTCCCTAATATAAGTTTAATTTTGTCAAACAGCCCTTTTTATAAAAAAAATCGGAAAATGCACGTGGTACCCCTGTACTTTGGGGTTTTGCACACGGTACCCCGGTACTTCAACTTAGTTTACACGGTACCTCCATACTTTTGAATAATGCACACAATACCCTTTTTTGCTTCTTCTTGCATAACATCATTTGAGGATCTTTTTAGTGCTTTATTTAAGCAAGTATTCTATATCATTAACATACTAACTACACATTAAACAGTAACTTATCTCTCTTAATACACATTAACCTACTTTGTAAGTTAGTACGTGGTGGTGGTGGGCAAGTAAAGGGAAGGGGAAAGGGGAGAGGAGAGAGAAAAATGAAGGGGTGGGGGTTAATTTTTTCTAATTATTATCATAATTTATTTTACATTATTTGGTAATTAACTTAAGGTAATTGCAGTCATGTCAACATTATTAAGTATAAACTAACAGGATTGGAGTTAAAAAAATGGCATACTATGCAGTTTCTAAAAGTACGGGGGTACCGTGTGCACTAAGTTGAAGTACAGGGGTACCGTGTGCAAACCCCCAAAGTACAGGGGTACCGCGTGCATTTTTCGGAAAAAAAATTGTCTAACGCTCTCTAACATAACATTTTTGTTGTCAAACGCTCCCAAAACACTTATTCCAAGCGAAGATAAGTCAACTCACAGCCTTAACTTACCTATTTTTTTTTCCCAAAGATGTAAGAATACACGGTGAGCGATTAGGTTCCCCTACTATCCAGGGTTGCACCCAAAGCGAGAGTACAACAACAACCCTACAACTACGAAACGATACTAGCTATACTATTATACTATACTATACCATATACAATACAATCTTAAAGAACTAAAGCGGCCGAGCTAAGTCCACTGTGCCGAGTTGCCTAACAACGAAGAGAGTGGACCCAGGTGAAAAGGTAAGAAACCAGAATCCACACCCCTCACGGCTAAGATCCAACACACAAGGGAGAAAGCCAAGCCCAAACTTCAGCAGCCGCTTCCGCACAAGAAAAACAAACATGTGACCAAGAAACTCGGCATGTGACCAAGAAACTCGGCCCAACAAACAGCCTTAACTTACCTATTGCATGTGAGTCTTATTATTTCCTTCCTCGTTTGTGATCTTCCTCCTAATTTCTAATTTATCTCTCTATTTTTCATTCCTTGATTCAATTTATTCCTTTATTAATTGATTTCTCTCTTTCTTTATTTTCCTCAATCTCTTTTTCTCTTCAATTTATTTGCCCTCCTCTACCTCTCCCTCAATTATTACACTACCATTCCTGTTTCCTTCTCACAAAATAATAATCTCACGTGCAATAGGTATGTCAAGCCGATAAGCTGACTTATTTTCGCCAGAAATAGGTGTTTGGAGAGTTTTTGGCAAAAAAATATTATATAAGTGAGTGTTTAAAAATATTATAAAAGGGAGTGTTTGAAAAAATATTCTATATGGATAAGGTTTTATAACAACCTAAAAGAAAGTTGTAATGAACCAAAAGAAAAAATGGGTGAGGACTGATTACCAGAAAATACTGCCAAACGGCTACCCAAAAAGGAACTCAGGCTCCATCCTAACCTACCAAACCATGTCATGAGTAAAGTGTTAAAAGAAACGGGTACCCATTGGCCAACAAAGCATTACGTTAACAACCAACTACCTACTACAAGCCAACCCACGTGCCTCAATCATACTGTTCACCCACGCATTCCAAGATACCTGAAATGTTGTTGTGTTTTGGGTGAGACGAGTTGACTCATTAAGTCAATAACCTCACCCAATTATTGCACCAATTTACACACATAGCACACACGCATATTTTGTATAGACCATTTATAAGTACATCACTTCAAAAGATAAACATCACACGCATTAAGATGAATTGTAATTACATACACTACACTACTCATGGCCTGGACGTGTATTGAACGACTTGTCACACTTTTCTATCTACACTTAGTTATACGCCATCTCAGTGGCGGACCCAGACTTAGAATTTAGTGGGGTCAAAAAATTGTAAAATGTCAAGTGGGGTCAAAAAACTACATTATCAAGTTTTGAACCCATGACCTTTGGTGTAAAATTCAACAAATAAACCACTAGACCAATGAAACATTATTATCAAATCTAACATTCAAAGTAGTTATGAATTTCCAAGTGGGTCAATTGACACAAAAATGGTGTATGTGGGTCCGCCACTGCGCCATCTATCTTACTACTCTAGCAATTGTAGTAGGGAGAAAAATACAGTGGAATAAACTGGCGAGAATAATGTAAAAAATCTAAATTTTCGACTAAAGTAGATTCATATAGGATTATTATGCCACAAATCCACAATTAATTAACCAAGTTAATTGTAAGGCGAAACCAAAATAATAAATCTAAAATATAAACAATAAAGACGGCAGTGGAAGACTTAATCAAAGTTTACAAAATTCAAATGTGAACTCCAAACGAAATTAATTAATATTTAACAACAGGGTCGTCTTATAGATTTGGGGGGCCCTGTGCGGAATCTAAATTTTTACAATAGGGCCATCTATTAGCCCGTGCAACCCGTGCGGTGGCACAGAGCCCCCATTTCCAGAGGGCCCAATAATATTGTTTCGGTATATATAATAAACGTGCATATACCAATCAACACTCTGATCTCAGCACAATTGGTAGTCTTTACTGCACAGGCTGTCCCTTTTCCCTTTGACCCGAGTTCGAATCCCAGGAGCTTCGTTTATGTAGATTTAATGTTATTTTTTTATTTTAGTATTGTCGTTCTAATCATTTACATTTTATAAAAATTAATAATTTATTGATAACCATGATTTATCCATTTCTTTTTAACGTTTATTCATGATGTCAATTCAATATATGTAACACTTAAATATATACTAAAAGAAGTTAGGGCCTCCAATTAGAGTTTAGCATAGGGCCCTCGAAATCTCCAAGACGGCCCTGTGATACAAGATACCCAAAGAAAAATACACAATGTGAATAAAATTTGATCTTCATATTGCAAAAACAACGGAATTTCTCAATTCACGAATTATTTTTAGGTTGGGCTAATTAATTTTTTTTTAATTAAACTGAAGTATTACTCCAAGAAGGCTGCCAGGAATGAAATAATATTGAGTATCAAAAGAAAACGAAATTTGTAAAAGGCAAAAATGAAAACAAAAAGCCGAAAATACTCCCAGCAGGAATTGAGCACGGGTGGCTCAGATGGATGACTACACATTTACCAGCAAGCTGATGACAATATGAGAATTAACTAACGTAATTTGTGAATATGAGGCCCTTCTAAATGGAGGCCCTATGCGGCCACACCGCTCGCACCGGGCTAATAGCCGGCCATGTTTAACAATTGTCTAAGTGAAATGAATGGTTGGGGAGAGAGGCTGGAGGGAGAGCTCGACGGTTTCCCTGGACCAACAGATATGGAAATCCGTGTGGGGGCTGGAGACGCTTCCAAAGCTGAAACACTTTGTATGGAGGTCATGCTCCGGGGGCCTAGCTGTAAAGGAGAGATTGTTCCATAGACATGTGGTTCCCTCCCCGATGTGCTCGATTTGTGGTGGGGATGATGAATCAATTGCACACGCATTGCTATATTGTACAGTCCCGCAACAGGTGTGGCAGTCCTCCTCTTTTAAGCCCCTTATTGACAGCCGTGCTTGGGGGTCTTTCAAGGAGATAGTAGTAGAGGCGAGAGGTAGCTTGGAAGAGTCTGACCTTTGTGTTTTTCTCGCTATTGCGTGGGCGATCTGGAAGTGTAGGAATGAGCAAGTCTTCAACAACACCGTCCCAAATCTTGAGGTAATTATCCCTGGTTTTATGCGCCTTACTCGTGACTTTGTTGATTATCGACAGTCAACTATGATGCCGAGGAGTGACCACCAGCCTAGGACAAGCTCAGACTGGTTTCCGCCTCCTTTGGGTTATGTCAAGGTTAACTCGGATGTTGCGTGCGGCCGGGATGGAATTGTTGGCTTGGGTGTGGTCATCAGGGATAACAACGGGGTAATCCAGATGGTAACGTCAAAGTGGATGGAGAGATCGTGGAGTCCAGCTATGGCTGAAGCTGAAGCGGGGCGATGGGCTCTTCAATTGGCGCTAGCTGAAGGTTTTGTTAATGTTGTGTTGGAAAGTGATGCCATGGGTTTGATCTTCGCACTTCAAAAACCGAAGGCAGGAAGGAGTACCGAAGACCTGCTCGTGGATGATGTCTGTGTGCTTGGCAATCAATTTGAAAACTTCTTGTGTTCACATGTAAAGCGAGGTGGTAACACTGTAGCCCATTTAGCTGCGAGAATAGCATGCCCTAATAGTCGTATTGTCACCCTTGTATACGATTTCCTGCCAGAAATTTTAGCCATGGCCGCTCTGGATATGGATGAATGATATGGCACGCTTTCCCTTCAAAAAAAAAAAAAAAAGTGAAATGACCCCCTGAATGCAGAAGCCCACAAGCTCAACACATCACCTTCAAAGACACTTGGCAACTGCGTCATCAGAAATTGACACATGCCCCACAATAAGGTAAGGATAAATCCAAACAAAAGAACGTCAGCAAATAGACCGAGTAAGAAAACAAATGAAAGGAAGAGAAGAGAAGATACTCCCCTAGATAAGGCTTATGGGAAAATATATGCTTAAGAATAAATGCTTCCTGTCAAAGATAAGATTATATTGTTTCAAGAATAAATGTTTAGACATGGAATCTAATGCTAAGACATGGAAAAAAGGGGAGAACAATAATAGATTTTTATAATAGAGAATAAAATAATTATAATACTATATTTTACTAGAGAGTAATATTGTTTAGATATAAATAAAATATTTATAACTTAATTTTATTTTCGAATCATTTTGGATCTAGCTCTGATTAGAACCATAATTCAAAGGTAATTTTGGGTTATTTCGGGTTATATTTCAGGATTTGACTATTTTCTCCGGTTAGTTGCATACATGTTGACTAACTTAAAGCACATTGTGGCTTGTGGGTACAACCGGAGTCAGCTTGGATAATCATATGAACCCGACAATAACTTTATGCATAAGGGAAATGTGGGGGCCACAATATATTTTGCTTTTACTAAAGAATAGCATGAAATGCATAATATAGGCATATAATTTATTTTCAATCACATGTAGAAATTGGTATGAAAATTCTCGTTACCTCATATAAATACTCCACCTTATAATTGCAAATTTATCCCACAACCTACAAACTTATACTTCTAGTTTGTTAAAAGTTTATCAATTCGAAGTGCAAGCGCCTAGTTGAAACAATGGCCCAAGTTAAGGTAATTTTACTAGCTCAACCATAACATCTGTAAAGAAACCCTACAATGAAAATGTTAAGGTCACACTATTTTTTTTAATTATATTTTACACATACTATACATATTTGATGTTCTCAAACTATTGAATTAACAATACTTTTTAAAAGATATATATTAGTGATCATATATTAAGTTCATATTTAAACTCGCCTTATTTGATTGTGACAAATAAGCGTTCGCTAATTGTGAAAGCAAGGAGCTATGTACAATATTTCATATTAAGTTGGCACTTATTTGACTGATTTATATTTATATCTTATGTGCATTAGTCACAAGATATTGTACAATACGGCCCATACGGTAATCAAGAATCAGCCACAACCTTCAACTTCGTTATGGATAGTACCGAAAGAATCCAAAATATGAAAATTGCGTCTGGAAGTATTGTCGATGGAATTGGGTTCGACATAATTGACCAATCTGGTAATATTGAAACAAGATACTATGGTGGTCCAGGCCATGAACAAGTGACGGTACGTTGTTTCATTAGAAGTAATTTTAAGTTCACTTTGTACGCGTACTTTAACAAAATTTATTTTTAGGTTACCAAATTTAAGTACTCTTACTTTTAGTATCTCATGTTTGAAGGTTATGTTGTTTCTTTTGGACTTCATCAAGTATCTCATGCACTAAATAATTTTGTAGATAACATATCTCGTATATCTATTTATTAGTATTCGCTTTGATGCATGAATTCATAATTCTTAATTAGAATTTTTTTTGATGGGCCGACCGTTCGTATGTATAAAACAAAAAAACAATTATTTGGTTACATATACAATGATTTCATAACCCATAAAATATTCTACTTACTATCAAAGATTCCTTGTGTACGTAACTTTGTAAATTTTCGGTGAGTTTTTTGGTAACACTAGCAAGTGGCATTTAGTCTTTTGACTTTGTCAAAAAATCAATGTACATTTTTGACATCCGTTAATTTTAGTAGCATTTGGACTAGAAAATGGTATTTCAAAAGCATTTGTGAAATACTTTCATTACTAAAAGTAGCCGTTCAAATTATTTTACCTTCCATTTTCTTCGTAATTAATATTGTTATTTCAACGACTATAATTTGATAAACATGTGATTTACAAGAACTTGTATGTATATATTAACAAACTGCTAACAAATAACAACTGTCATTTACCAAGTACAAAAGGCGATACCACCTAAATAAACAGCTAACGACGACCTGAACAACGAACTAAGACTATGAACATACAGACCCTATGTAGAAAGTAAACTTCATGATTGTATTATCTAAACATTTTCATACATTTTTGTTTATATGAAATGAAACTTCTCGGGTATTTAGTGATCTTATAACATTGGTGGAAATTATTGTACATGCAGATTAAGCTGCAAGATAATGAATACATAACCCATATAAGTGGATTCGTTGGGGACTTTGCTGGGGCCAATAATCGCCGTCATGTGGTACAGATCATGATTTATACCAATTTGAACACTCAAGGTATAGGGCCCTATGGAAGGATGAGGGATTGCAAAAATATTGAACCCTTTGAAACTCCTGCGGTAGCCAATGGTGGTCGTATTGTTGGATTTCTTGGAGCTACCGGTAGCTTCCTCGAGTCAATTGGAGTTTACAATGGGAAGGTAAAATAGGTGCTTAAGTGACACTTATTTATATTATTATACTTATTCTTGTGAGAAATAAAAATTAGTATTCTAATGTAAGCCTATTAAGTTTATACTACGTGTATGAAAGCTAAAAACTAATGAGTGCATTCATTCGATCATGTCAAATTCAGAACTAAGGTGTCCCAAACGACAATGGTACAATACTGTAGCACATGCATAAATAAGGTGTTTCTGCGACACCCGTGGAGTTGGTGGTGGTCTGGTGGATGACGTTCTTCATGTGACGATTGTTATCTCTCTGATTGGCGTGCCATTGTGCTTCTGGTCTTTTACTTTGGTTGTGTACTATCTACTTGTGTCTATTTTGTTTGGAGAATAATGTGTCCCTATATATTACATGTCCTTAATATGTACTATTAATGGAGACTAAATATGTCATGTAACAGTTAACCTTGCTATATTATATACTAGTTTAAAGTCCGTGCGTTGCACGGTGACGTTAATAATATTTTATATTATATAAGCATTTTTAATTACCGAAATCATTGTAATTCTATTTTAGTTAAATAAAGCTTTTTTAAGGTAATAACGAAATAAAATTACCATTTATCTAGAACTATTGATTAATTCATTTTAAAAATTTCTCACGTTGTATATTTACATGACATAATTTTCTAGCTAATTAGTTAACTTTTTTCATAAAACCATGTACTTCCATTACCTACTTTAGCCAACCTCTATCGTTTTACGTGTTTATGTCTCATGACGAAAGTATAAAAATGTCAATAATAAACAAAAATGAACACAAATTATGCAAGATATATACATTTATTTCACAACAACAAACCTAATTAACAAATTGACAGATGTGGTGCTATAGTGATTAAGGTAGAGGTAACGAATACAATAAGTTTCATTTTCGAATTTGTTCCCTATATTATATACCGATTTCTAAGCTTATTACACTTGATGTTAGTAAAATTTTGAATGATTCAACTTATTCTCTTTACATATTCGTATCACAAGAGTAAGATGTTGTAACTATAATGAATGTAGTAAAAAAAATGGTTCCTAATGAATTTATATTAGTTCAAATATAATAAGTTTAGTGCAAGTTTAATAAATTTAAATAAGTCCAAATAACTTTATATCATAACTTACGAATCAAAGCACAAAACTATATTATCTTAATTGTATGTTTCTTTTAAGCCATCTTATATATATTTTGTTTTGTTGAATCAATGACTCAAATTAAAGAGTATACATTAGTTTTTTTAAATCTTGTAATTGCAATGATGCTTGCACGTTGTACAAATTCTCAAGATGGAAAAATGTGATTCGTACCAATGACTTTCTTATATGGCCATGTTTCAAACTACCTAACAATAAAAGGTAATTTTAGGTTTGTGATAAACGGTTTTATGACTGCTGAAAAATATACGAATGCACTTTGCAAATGTTTGATAATCAATAATTTACTTATAGTAATTATTCAATGAAAGATCTTATATTTTCAATATTATGGCTCGAGGACCTATCTACCTCCATAAAAATACCTCTATTCTTTGTCTCTTCAATAGATATACTATATTTATCAATCGAATATTATATTTTCTAGGGCTATGTATTAAAATTTTCAAATCTCAAGATTACATTAAGATAGCTGACCAAATAATTTTCGTTTGATAGTAAATTTTTTATAGCAAAGAGATATACACATTATGTAAAAACATATTATTGATCTCATAGAAATAAGTACATCAAATACGGGAATGACCTTGTATGATACAATTCAACTTCATTTTGCAACATATAAATAACAAAGCATATCACCTAAATTAAGCTATTTTTTAATTAATTTAGATCAATTAACATATGAACTGTTGAACATTCAATGCCTTACCTAAACAAACTAAACCAGTGATATATTTCTAAAAGGAGGGAGTATCCTAACTTTTTATGGTTAGAAAAAAAGAGTTATAGAATAACGCATATTTAGAGAAATCCGTTGACTTATACTCGTAGTTATTAGTATTTGAAAATTCACTTAGTTGAATTGCTACCCACCTAAAAATATAAACCAAAAAATTACAAAGCTATAATAATATTATTTAATTAAAGAAGATATCTCATTATGAGTATAACTTTAAGTGTGCGAAATAAACAATCAATGCCTTAGCTCGCAAAATGAAATCATTTTACATTTCTGAAAGGAGGGGGTATCTTATCTTTATATATTTAAAATAAATTTAAATTTAAAATATAAGGTGACCATTCCATTACCCATAATAAAATGATTTGTATTATCTTACCATTTCATGACTACAATATACTTGCTTAGAAATATTATTTTCCATAACTTATAAATGATTGTTTTTATAAACCAATCGAATTTTTCTTCATCATAAAATAAAATACAGTTTCAATGTCTCTAGACGTATTAAAAGCTTATGGTTATATGTAGAATAAATCAGATTCATTAAAAACATATATAAACACTACATTAATTCGTAGGACAATGCTAGAGGTCTACAGTGTAGACACCCAAAAATGTCTACAATCAGCAATAATTTTACTACACCCTCAAAATTTTACTACTCACACAATTAATTTTACCAACCATAATTTTTCATTATAATTAATTTTACTGCTTCAATCTCAATTTTACTGCTACTAACTCAATTTTACATTGTAGACAAATTAATTGTGTCTACACTGTAGACCTCTAGCAATTTGATAATTCGTAATGTGTGGTCAATCTTTTATATATATATACACTAAAACATAGATTACAAAACAAAAAGAATAGACTTATAGAATAACACATATATTAAAGCGAGTAAACAATTATCTTTACTCGTAGTCATTACTATAAGGGAGCTCAAATTAATAAGTTCAAAATTCTTTTGTATCATCTTACCATTTCATGATTAATTGTCATATACTCCCTTCACTATCCATGTTGGGGGCCACTTTTACACTAAATGAACTTATAAACAAAAAATTTATTCACCAAAGACTGTATTAAAATTTCATTAACCGTAGACGTATTTAAAAAAAAGCATTTGGTTGTTATATTCTACCAAAATGTAGAAAATGTCGTGTAGTTTTCTCTTATATTAAAATGTAAATTTGACTCATTATCTTACCACAACTTAAAAAGGACACTTTTATATTGATGGATTTTTTCAAAATTGTCATAAACCTACATATGGTATTGTACATTTCCACAAGTAAAATATATGAATTTTATACATGATTACCATAAAATTGCATATGGTATAACAACAATTCCATAACATAAATTAATTCTTTATTCATAATTACCATAAACTCACATATGTTATAACAACAATTCCATATCATGATAAAACTAAAAACTAAAATCCATGGAGAGGAAAGTGACTTCTTTCCCAAGCTAACTAGAAACTCCATTTTTAGAAGCTTGATTCATGGCTAATAAGCGAGGTCGACCAAAGAAAATTACGCAGGAAAAATCAGGAGAGAATTCTACAGAGAATGATACTAATCAATTAGAAAATGGTGCGGGCATTGATGACACTCAAGTGCAGGAGCGAAGAGCGACATCGGAAACACTATTTGGGGATTTAGTGGCATCAGCTCTCAGGAAATCTGGATTGCACACTCAGATTCAGGACAGTCCACCATTGATAAGCTCTAACCTAGGTGCAGGTATGATTCATTCCACCTCTTCAATTGATGGAAATGAAATTAGTACGGACTCTGTAACTGGTACGGACTCTGTTGTTGAGAAAAACCCCAAACTTGCCTGGAATTCTGTTGCTAAAACTAGTAAAATTGGCATGTCATTGTATAAATGTGAGGAAAATGATAGCTCAGAGGAGGTTAGAATTACCGAGGAAGATGTGAAACAGGAACTGGACGCCTGGAAATACACTCTTGTTGGTAATGTCATTGGGGACAAAACCAAACTAGGTATGATCCAGGAATTTGTTGATAAAAATTGGAATCATGTTGAGAAGCCAAAGGTTAAGTATTATCGAAAAGGATGGTTTATTTTCCGATTCACAACTCAAGAAGGAATTGATGAAATTCTCAGGGGTGGACCATGGCAAGTGAATGGACATAATTTGATCCTTAAGCATGGTATCCTAATTTTGCTCAGGAACTTGACAGTTTGACTATAGTGCAGGGTTTGGGTTCTTTGAAGAAATCTCTGATGAGTTCGGCTTCAAAATGGTTCTGAGCAAGACACAAAAGAGATATCAGGCAAAACAAAACAAAGAAACAAGGTCTGGGGAGATTATATTGAAGAATACTACAACAGCAAGACTGGAAAAATCATTTAAAGACTCAGCTGTGGAGAATGGGGATTGTATCGAGGAGAATGTCCCACCATACATTCCTCAAATATGTTAATCAGCACTTGGAATGTGAGAGGGCTCAATGAGCCTCTCAAACAACAAGAGGTTAGAAGCCTCTTGTTGAATCATAATATAGATCTATTAGGTGTTTTGGAAACTAAAATAAAGGAGCATAATGCCCCAAGAGTTGTTAGCAATAAATTTAGAGGTTACAAGGTCAGTTTCAACTTCTCTCGCCACTACAATGGGAGAATTTGGTTAATCTGGCACCCAGGAAAACTTAGAGTGGATATTTTGACTGTGGGTGCTCAATACATTCATTGTAGAGTCACACACATTCAATCTCAGACTGATATTTGGGTTACAGTGGTTTATGCGTTCAACCAAAGGGAACAAAGACATGATTTATGGGATAATTTGCAACGGCTGGCTGCAAATATGACTGGGAAATGGATAATTTCAGGGGACTTTCATGTGATTAGAGATCCATCTGAAAGATTGAGCACTCATGATGCTGCTGCTGGGGACATGATGGACTTTAATGACTGTATAGATGCCTGTGAACTTACTGAAATGCATTGTCAAGGAGGTGATTATACCTGGACAAACAAGCAACAGGGATCTCATGCAGTATGGTCAAAACTTGATCGAGCTCTAAACAATCATACCTGGCTTCACCACCTCACTAACTCAGTAGCATCTATTCTACCTTTTGGATTATCTGACCACACTCCCATTTTGGTCAAAGTCATCAACAATGTCACAATCCAGAAAAGTTTCAAATTCCTTAACTGCTGGGTAGACCATCCTCAATACTTTAACACTGTCAAGGAAGCTTGGGATAAGCCTGTATATGGTACCCCTATGTACAGAATTATTTCCAAGCTTAAGAATGTCAAAGCTCATTTAAAGAAGCTTAATAAAGATTATTTCTCCAACATCACTGAGAGAGTCAGGGCATGTAAAGATGAGTGGGATAGCTGTCAGAAGGATATTCTTGCTGATCCTACTAATACTCATATCTACCAAGCTGAACAGGTGTTGAGAGATAGATATTGTTCACTAAAGAAAGCTGAATTAAGCATTCTCAGTCAAAGAGCCAAATCAACTAATATCAGAGAGGCTGATTGTAGCTCAAGGTACTTTCATAACAGAATTGCCATGAGAAACCACATGAGTATTATTGGTTGTGTTCAGGACACTCAGGGAGTCACTCATACAACTCAAGAAGGCATCTCTGATGCATTTATTGGGTACTATAAGACTTTTCTTGGAACCAGTAAACTTGTTCACTCCTTTGATCCTCAGAATTATGTGGGTAGGAAGCTGTCCAATGACCAGTGTCATTTTCTTGCTAGAGAAGTTAGAATTAATGAGATCAAGCATGCTGTCTTCAGCATTAACCCTAACAAGAGCCCTGGCCTAGATGGGTTTACCTCAAGGTTTTTTAGGAATTCATGGGAAATTGTGGGGAATGATCTCTGTGCAGCAGTTCTTAATTTCTTCAGAACAAAGAAATTACTGAAACAAATCAACACCACTCTAATCACCCTCATTCCCAAAAAACCTAATGCCAGCTCTGTGTTAGAGTATAGACCTATCTCCTGCTGCTCAACCATATACAAGGTAATCACAATAATTCTTGCCAACAGGCTTCAAGTGATTACCCCTGCTTTGATAGGTGAAGAGCAAGCTGCTTTTACTAAGGGGAGAAATATTTTTGATAACATTGCTCTTTCCCAAGCTCTGGTAAAGGGGTATAATAAACAAAACTCCTCTCCTAGATGCCTTATGAAAGTAGACATCCGGAAAGCATTTGATTCCCTAAGTTGGGAATTTATTGAAAGCATGCTGCATTGTATGGGTTATGAAGTGCATTTCCAGCCCTTGGTACATTAAGATCAATGGTTCAAATAGAGGTTTCTTTAAGGGAGAATGTGGTGTGAGGCAGGGAGATCCCATCTCTCACTATCTATTTGTGCTCAGCATGCAAATGCTTTCCAGAAAACTCAGACCAATGGCTGCTCAGACTAACTTCTCTATGCACCCTAAATGCTCTAAGATTGGCCTGACTCATTTGGTCTTTGCAGATGATCTTATGATCTTTTCCAGGGGTGATGTCCCCTCAGTAAAAATAGTCATTGACACCTTGCAAGAATTTGCAGAAGACTCTGGTCTCCATGCCAACCCAAGCAAGACAGAAATATATTTTGCTGGTATTCATCCTGCTATAAAAGAGCAAATACTCCATGCTTCAAACTTTAAAGAAGGGAGTTTCCCCTTTAGGTATTTAGGTATACCATTGAACTCCGCTAAGCTCAAATCCCATATGTTCAGCCAGTTGCTCAACAAAATCAAGAATAATCTTCAGAATTGGTCTGCAACCTTGCTTTCTTATGCTGGGCGAGTCCAACTCATTAACTCTATTCTTTTTGGGATTGAAAACTTCTGGTGCGGAGCTCTTCTCATCCCAAAGGGATAATCAGGCAAATTAACACCCTATGCAGGAACTATCTCTGGAATGTTCAGGAGGGGCATAGAAAACTTTATCTCAAGAGTTGGAGCAGTTCCTGTGCTCCTAGATCTGAGGGAGGTTTTAATATCAAAGAAATTCTGGCCTGGAATAAAGCTTTGATTGCCAAGCTTCTGTGGAGTATTGAGATGAACAAGGAGAATATCTGGGTCACCTGGATTAGAAACTATGTCTGTAACAAGCAGGGTATTTGGGATATTGAAACTCACCCGCACTTTTCTGAAACCCTGAAAAGCGTCATCACTGTCAAGAAGGAAATCGTGGATACAACCGGTTCCTCTCAGCAGGCAGCTGAAACAATCAGATGATGGAGAAATGGAGAGAAATTCAGTGTCTCTAAAGCTTATGACTTTTTCAGAAATAAGTATAGGAGGCTCTCAGGAGATAAAGCCATATGGAGTGCAGCAAATCTTCCTAAGCATGCTTTTGTTGCTAATCTGGCTGCTCAGAGGAAACTTCCAACTATAGACAACCTGTGTAGAAAGGAATTATTCTGGTTAATAGATGCTGCATGTGCTGTAAGAATTCAGAAACACACGCACATCTCTTCTTTGCTTGTGAGTTCTCTATGGCTATCTGGAAGGAGATACTCAAATGGCAGAAAATCAGGAGGGCTGCTTGGAGTTTCAGAAGAGAATTGAGATGGAATAACAACAAGGTCAAGAAGAAACATTGGACTGAAAAATGGAGAGTGTGCAGCATGATAGCAACTGTCTACATGGTTTGGCAGGAACGCAATGTTAGATTGTTTGCTAACAGCTCACACACTATAGAGTGGATCATCAGCAAAATCAAGTATATGGTGATTGTTAGGATGTTAGCCTGGACTAAAAACTGCCTTCATGAGGAGTTAATAGACAGTCTAAATAGTTAAACTCTTTTTGTAAGTTTGTTGTTTTCATAGTGGTTCTACTTTTGTAAGTGCTTTTGATCATCTTTTTCCCTCAATGGATGAATAAAATGGTCTCCTAATTACTTGCTAAAAAAAAAACAATTCCATATCATAAATTATTTCCTCATTCACCAGAAGCTCTAAGAAGATTCGAAGGGCTCTACACCTCTTCAATGCCCACAAAAAAAGCTTCGATTATAAATATAATAATATATATAAGATAAGACTAGGATGAAGGCCCGTGCATTGCACGGGTCACATAACAATGTTTCTATTAGACGAAAATAAAATTAAAACTAGATGTAAGCTCGTGCGTTGCACGTGTCTCTTAAAATGATATCCAATAAATTGAAAATATAAATATTTTTACCCTTATATAAGAACTATACCTTCAAGTGTCTACACTGTAGACCTCTAGCATTGTCCTATTATTATAACTAAATATTTCTTCAAAAACAATACACTACCTTAAATATTATTACCTAGCCTCTTACATTTGTATGGCCTTGTGTATCTATTTTTCACATGGTTCACACGTTTTGACGTGTGTCCAGTATAATTTTTTTATCGAACCAGTAAACACTAATTTCACGTTATTCCACTTTTTCATAAAATGCAAGTTCTTCCATTGAGGCAGGTGTAAAATAAGAACCGAGTTCTTATTTAAGAACCCAGTTCTTGCGGAAAACTAGGAGAGAGAAAGATTGAATTTAATTAAAAAAATACTTAGTTAAGAACCAAGAAAGTTAGTTCTTCCATTGTAGGTGTAGGTTTTTATGCATTGTGTTTGCAAAAATATGAGGTCACATGGAAAAAACTCAAATGTGAGTTCTTCCATTGCTAATATTCTAATACTCCTTTCATGTGAGTATATATATTTCAAGCTTTTGACCTCTTCCAATTTTGAATATCACGTCCCTATTTTCTTTTTCCTTATACTGACACTTTTTTTCTTTTATATCGATTTTTGTATGGTGTACGCTTTGAATGAAAAACATTGCAATATGTTGAGCTTTCCAAAGCTAGCCAAGCAAATCAAGGTAGAGTAATATATGCATCTTCGATCTTTCCAATTGTTATGATTTTCATGTTTCTAATATTGTCATTAATTATGTGCTAGGCTAAACATAACAACATTGCACATATATCATTGTGGTGCATAAAGGATTATAGGGATAGATATCTCAAGATAAATCATCATTGTCATCTTGGAGGTCATGTCAACATATGAGCTTTATCATCATGGAGTATAAGAAGTTGGAAACAAATCATGGAAATAAATGGAAGGAACTGAGCATAAGATTATTATGATTATTGATTGTCTTTTCTTTTCCTTCAACAAACTAGTTTGCATGCCCATGCTACGCCCGCGCTATATATTTATATTGTTTATACTCGTTCAATAATAAAGATGTTGGCTTATCTTAGTTCTAATAAATTATCATAATGATTATTTTCCATAAATTTGTTAATACTATACTACGGCTTATCTTTGTTCTAATAAATTACCATAATCATTGTTTTCCATAAATTAGCTATACTATACTACTCTATGATAATTTATTACCAAAGAAATATTTTTTTAACCACCAAAGTAGTAGAGGTGAGATTTAAAAACCACCAATGTCAAAAATGGGATTTGTTAAACACTAGAGTACCTAAAATGTATTTATAAACCACTTTAGTTAATTTTGGGATTTAAAAACCACCAAATATTATGAAATAAATTTTAATAGCATTTAAAAAAGTTTTAGATGAAAAAAATTATTTATCAAATGTTATTCACAACTATACGTGAATTCATGAATTTACAATCAAGGTTGTACAGAATTAATAAGACGAAACTTTTACAGTATTATCCCGAAAAATTAATAAGTAAATTTTTTTTACTACATGTTAGCCCATAATAACTTAAGGTCATAGTGTTTACATACAATATTGTCAAATTTCAAGATGAACGAGAATATTAGCATGCCTACGAAACTCTTATTATATTGACATTATTCTTGAGGTAGAATACTAGAAGGAAATACAATCAATGGCAAAAAAAAAGTCTTTCATCGTAGATGAATTCTTTCACTTTACGAAAACGATCGATCAAAAGTTAGTCATTCACTCAATGAAATTTTTAGGCCGCGTTCGATTTTAGAGTCGAAATAACATTACATAAAATAATTTTTCAACTAAAACCTATATAATTGATTTTAATTATTTTTTTAATATTTAGTGGTTTTTAAATCCACAAAGTAGCTAAAGTGGTTTATAAACACATTTTAGTTATTTTAGTGTTTAATAAATCTCAATTTTGACATTGGTGGGTTTTAAATCCCACCCCTACTAGTTTGGTGGCTAAAAAATACTTCTTTGAATTTATTACCATGTATATCCTAACCGATAATTTATATTTAATACTATTTTTATGTTCTATCTAATTACTGGATGTCAAGTGTCCTCTTAGGAAAGACTTGGTTTCCGGTTTTAATATATAGTATTAGATACGTATTAAGTCCGTATAATATAATTTCCGTAACTCTTTTAAAAGTTTAAAAAACTAATAAAATTAAAGACTTAATTTTTTTTTCCGAACTTGGAGTCGCCACACCCATAGTGCATTAGTGCTAATGTACATAGTATCTATGTAAACTCGAGTTATGGCCCTTATTAAGCACCATAATTGTATATTACTAGGTGAAAAGCCCGTGTGTTGCACGGGACACTTCACCATAATCGACTATTCTTATATTTTAATTAGTTAATCTGAAAATAAATAAATAAATCATGATAATGAATTAAACCGAGAGACTTTTCATATTCTTTTTTTATCAATTAGCTACTCTAAAAAAAATTATCATTGATTAAATGTTGGTTAGTTAAGATGTCTTTCAATCTCACTAAATTACTTACGCATATTTTTTTTGTTATGTTTTAAATCATTTTTCACAAAAGTGTTAAATTTGTCGACATATCTCTACCAAAATCATATTTAACATTTCAAAACTATGTGTAGTGCGTTATACGGACACTTTATTATTTATTAAGTTAATCTCAAAATAAATAATTAAACCATGATAACTAATTAAATGTTTGTTAGTTAAAATGTCTCCTAATCACACTCAATCACCATTGTAAATTTGTATGGAGTATTACTTGATCTTTAGAAAATATTCTTTTTTGTTTATTTTTAAATCATTTTTCACAAAAAATTTAAACTTGTCAACATATCTTTATCAAAATCACACTTAACTTTTCAAAAGTATGTGCAAATGGACCTTATATTGAAATGCATTTTGACACGAACTCATGTGATACATATATCGTAATATTTTGATATACGTAACCCGAGTTATAACAGTTTATATTATGATTCATGTTGATAACTTTATTACGTAAGAGTTTTACAAATATTGAACTCTCTTTGTGCAATTTTTGACCTCCTGATACTCTCAATGCGCTCTAAATTATTAGCTTATTAACTTTTCAAAAGTATGTGTAAATGGAACTTATATTGACATACATTTCGACACGAACTTAATGATACATGTATCGTAATATTCTGATATGCGTTGCCCGAGTTATATCTGTTTATATCATGTTTCATGTTGATAACTTTGTTACATAAGAGTTTTACAAATATTGGACTATGTGTGTGCATTTTTTAATGTTTTATGTGGATTATTTTAATACTTAAGGTGAGAGTTTAGCAAGTTTTGGACTCTCTCTCTGCATTTCTGGACCTCCCGATGCCCTCAATGTGCTCCAAATTATTCGCTTTTAGATATATATATTAGATTTGAGTTAAGCTAATTTTTCACATCTTATAACTTTTATATGTGAATTCCTGCCCCATGGAACCTACTAAAAATCAATTACCTCTAATAAAGAGAGGTCTATCTTAAGTACGATTGTTGACGTCTTTGGTTTGTTTCGTTTTGACAAAACACTTAGACTACCCACAATGGTAGCATGGGGCAAGGGCATTGGAATTAAAAAAAAGGGAAAATAAAAGAAGCTGGGGCATTGGAGAAAAAAAGGGGCAAATGTTGCCAAAACCTATATCTTTGCAACATATATTTCTTTATCATAAAATTTAAAATAATAATAATAATAATAATAATTACACCAATAGCTATATTTTTTCGTTCTCTATAAATAGAGACCACATTTGTTGTACTTTGAAGTACAAATTAATTTTCTCTATTTCTCTCTACGATTATCACAAAAACTAAAAAACATTAATATTACAAATACTTATAAAAAGTGATCTTAGCTAGGGATAATAATTATCCAAACTCTCAAAATTTTACCTATTCTCAAAATAATTCAAATACCGAAAATTATTCGAACCCGCAAAATTGGCAATATTTCGAAAATTCTGAATTTCCATACAAATCGACCACAAATGTCACTCAACTTCTTGCATCTCCTAGACTTCCTCCAAACAAAACTCAACATTCTCATGCTCCTACTCAAACAAAAAAAAACTCCTACCACACAACGAGGAACAAATGTTCCCTGGACCGCAAGAGAAGATGAAGCACTTGCATCCGCTTGGGTTATGGTAAGCGAAAATAATATAGATGGCAAAAATCAAAGCACCAGCGTAAGGTGGGATAAGGTATTGGAGTTGTATGAGTCAACACGTCAAGATAACATTGGAGAAATGGCTGAAAGAAATGTGGAATCATGCAAGAGTCATTTCAGAAGTCTCAAAACGAAAGCACAAAAATGGCATGGTTGCTTGAAAGAAGCACATAACATAAAAAAAAAGTGGATTTACTGATCTGGATTATGAATCTGGCTCAAGATATTTGGAGAAGAGACAACGGTGGTAAGTATATTGATATTCTTGTTTTTAAGAATATCTTGAGTAAACATGCAAAGTGGAGTTTAGATAATACTGATGTGCAAGTACAAGAGATTGAAGAAAATGAGGAAGCTAATGAGCAAAGTGGTGGGAGTTCAAAAAAATCGAGACTCAATGAAAGTGGGGAGTTTTTTGTTCCTTCTGACCCCGAAAGGCCTACTAGTGGTAGTGTTAGTGAGTCATGTTTTTGTCCAGAAGGTAGAGATGCAAGTAAGAGGAAAGGAAAATCAAAAGTTTCATAATCATCATTAAGTCCACAAATTAATATGAAACTTGATGCTATGCAAATCTCTTGACATGCAGAGATGGAACTAATGACTAAGAAACTAGAGTTTCAAAAAGAATTGGAGATCAAGAAAGCAGAAGATCGCAACGCGAGAATGGAGAAAAAAAATATTAAATACGTTGTTAGGAAAATCAAGTTTAAGCCCTACAGGAGAGGAATTAAGGGATAAGTTAATGCTGAAATATTTCATGTAACGATCATTGATGCAATAAGGAAAATATTTATTTTACGTAATTTATCAAGTTATTACATTTCACTTCAATGTACTGTTGGTGTAACATTATTTCAATTTATATTACTGGTGTAACATTATTTTAATGGCATGTAAACATTATTTCAATTCACAACAAGATTACTCTGATTAAATAAAATTCTTATTTGGATTATTGCATGCACAATTGACAAATGGTTTTGAGTTGTCACAATCAACATCATTTCTCTTAGATAAGATTTGTATCTGGATCACTGTATAATGAGTTTGTGTTGTCTCAATCAACACTGTTTCTCTGTAATATCACATGCTACCATGCTGTGTAGGTTGGAAAAATTCACATTCATCCTACATAGTTCGCCTATATAATTCATCGATAACATATATCTTATTCTTACACACTCTTCTTTCCTTTTATCTACATTCTTATATATCTTAAATTTAAATGTCTGGATTAAATAGTTCTACTGATTCAAGTTCTAACTCTGATTCTTCAAACACTAATGAATGGAATCAATGAAAGCACGAGTTATTCAACGAAATCAAGAATTTGATCGCATAATTGAGAATGCTATCCTTTCTAACCCTCGTCAATTTATGCAACCAATTGACTCAAGTCCAAGGGTCCAAAGAAGTTATTATGAAAGAAATCGTGAAGAAGGTCATCAACGTCTATTTAATGATTATTTTTCTAATAATCCAGTGTACCCCCAACATATGTTTCGAATAAGATTTCGGATGCGGAAACAAGTATTCCAGCGTATTGTAGATACTCTTACTACAACTGATACTTATTTTCAACAAAGGTCTAATACCATTGGTAGAAAAGGTTTTAGTTCATTGCAAAAATGTACTGCAGCAACAAGAGTGTTGGCATATGGAGTTGCTGCTGATGCATTTGATGAATATTTACGGATGGGCGAAGCTACCATTAGAGAATCCGTCGTAAAGTTTGTAGATGGAGTGATATCCAATTTCGGTGATCAATATCTACAAAGACCCACCCAACAAGATATGGCTAGGTTACTTCATGAGGGGGGGCGTCGTGGGTTTCCCGGCATGATGGGCAGTATTGATTGTATGCATTGGGAATGGAAAAACTGTCCAACGGCTTGGGCTGGACAATATGCTGGACGAAGTGGCAAGACAACAATCATACTAGAAGCAGTTACATCATATGACTTATGGATATGGCATGCGTTCTTGGGAACACCAGGTACATGCATGATATTAATGTGCTTCAACGATCACCTGTTTTTAATGATATATTAACAGGTAAGTCACCTGCTGTCAATTTTATTGTCAATGGTCACCAATATAAAATGGGCTATTATCTTACTGATGGGATATATCTGCAATGGGTTGCGTTTGTGAAATCAATTTCTGGTGCACAAACTAATAAACATAAGATGTTTGATAATGCAAAACAAGAAGGTGCAAGAAAAGATGTTGAGCGTGCATTTGGAGTTTTACAAGCTCGATTTGCGTTTATTTGTCGCCCTTGTCTCATTTGGGGTGAACATTTAATGGGAAGAATTCTAATGGCATGTATTATAATGCACAACATGATTGTCGAGGATGAGCGAGATAGATATAGAAATTATTCCGAACCATCAAAATTTGTTGCTGATGGGGTGCCAACCGCGTTTTCAAGGGAAGAATCAACCTTATCAAGTTATATGAACACTCGATCAGATATTCGTAGAAGAGATATTCATCAAGCGCTTAAAAATGATCTCATTGAGCATATATGGGAAAAGTTCGACGTTGGAGAGGAGGGAAGACATGGTTTGCAATAAATTAGGATCTCATTATGTTTTAATTGTACAATTTTTTTTTTAATTTCTATCTCTAGTTTATATGTGGAGTTTTATCTCTATTGTTGAATTTATTTGTGTGTTTTTCAATGTAATTTTTATTATTGTAATGCTCATGTAATTTTATTATTGTAATTTAATAAAATTGTTTTTTATGAGATCTATGTTTTTTTTATATTCTTATTTTAAGTAAACTTACATTATAATAAAATAAAAATATATTATAATACAATAAACATAAATTATGATAATATATGGTTATGCCCTAGGGCACCATTATAGCTAACCAAGGCATCGGGTAATAAAAAAATTGTTTTTTGTAGTTTGCCCTAGGGCAAAGGGGCACTAATGTGGGTAGTCTTATTAACATCTTTTTTTTGTATCGGAGCAAAGCACAACATTAACAAGTGCTACAACCCAGGATGGTGAAATACTATTTACTATTATATTCTTTAATTATCATGTCAGCAGGCTTATTTGCATGAATGTTGTCTAGATTTATATATATGGTGAGATTAATTAATTGAAGGGAGTAATCATGAACTTATCCAGTATTTCCGTAGTCCATACAAGGCTCTATAAATGAAGAACTTTCACATAGAAAGTCCAACATTTGTAGAAGTCCTACATAAAGATAGATCACTGAGAGATTATCATATCGAGAGTTCTTTTTTTGATAGATTGTTTTATGTCAAAAAATATTAGAAGAGTAGAAATCCAGTACTCCTTATCTCACCCATGTGTGTTGGTGTTCTCACATAAAGTTATATACATGAAAACAATATTATGTGTTTTAGTTTTGACAAAACTATCATAAAATTATAGTATATTTATTATGAGATTTGTGTCGAAACGCACTTCAATATATAAGATCAATTTACACTTATTTTAAAAAAAGTGCTCGTTCGATCGGTATCCGTTTTCAATTTTTGGGTTTTTAGCGTAAAAAATTTAGTTAAATAAGTTATAAAATTAACTTTAAATTGTTTGGTTCTATAATAGTCATATACAAAATGAAAACTGTCAACTGAAAACTGAAAACCACTTTTTCTGGTTTTCAAAAACGGGACTTTGGTTTTCAAAAAAACTGAAAACAGCAAACAACAAACGATACCAAACAGGCCCTTAGCATTATTTTGGTTGAGTTATATTGATCATGTTCAGATTCTTCTCTTTTTACTTTGTATTTTCGTTGTTAATTTTGTTCATAATCTTCAAATCTGTATTTTTGACGGTAGACTACTACTTACCACTTAAGCGGAAACATATTGAGGGAACTACTTTTATCCCCTCACTGATATATGGAGTATTATATATAAGGTCATATGCATGCATAATCTAGAAATTAGAATCATATCCTGAGCAAAATTCACATATTGTATCCTTTTGTAAATTTGTAAATTGCTTATATTAACATTATTGGATTAAATTGTGTTGTATATACCAGAGAATCCGTGCAATGCATGTGCTTTTCACCTAGTTATATAATATACACATTAGATTAGACTTGAGCATATTGAGGATCATATCAAAAGTAAAAAGGTGACAACAATAGTCTCGAACATAAGCATATTGAAATATTTAAAAAAAAAAGGAATTACCCACCAACTAGGGCTTAGGGGTGAGTAAGACCGGGCACCCGCTTCAAAACTTAGAAATAAACTAGACTCGGTAGACAACCAATCCTGAAATTGCAACCCTGACAAAAAACCGCTCCTAACTAAGGCTGAGCAAAATATCTGATTATCCGAAATCCAAACATCCGATTCGATAACTAATCTGAAATTTTGGATAACGATTCGAAAAATGGGTTCGGATCGGAAATCCGTATCCGAACTTTTCGGATATCGGATCGGATTCGGATATCAGTTTGAAAGAAATTCGATATCCGATCCGATCCGAACGTGACCATTATTCCTTGGTATTATTCGATTAGGCTTCAATTATTTTTTTGTATTGTTGGAGTTGGACCTTTTCATCATATAAAACTATTTTTCTATCCTATTGTAAAGATCGATTATCCAGTTGAAATGTTAAAATGATTCAACGTCCAATCCGATTGAATCACCAAAACATATTTTGTAAAAAAAAAAAAACCGAAAAAATTGGATATCCGACATCCGCCATATCCTATTGTATTCAGATCAGTTATCAGATACCAAAATTTTGGATTTTCGGATTCAAATACCAATTTGGATCGGATATCCGATTTTGCTCAGTTGTACTCCTAAAAGCAACTCCAATGGTTGCATATAGAGTAGCTTGGACAAATGTAAGCGGGTGGGGTATCATTGGAGACCAAAAAAAGCTGCCCATCCTCAAGCATCCTGCCCACTCACTTTAGTTTTACGTGGGCCCATGTTTCATTTTTCAGTTTTTCATTTGTTTTTCTTTTCACTTTTCAATTTTGGGTATTGATCCAGACATGTTAAAATTTCGCTTACCATTAAAGTAAATCGTACTTCAAACTTGGCTACCTTACTTTTATTACATGACAACTCTAAATTGAGTTTGATCCCACCTATCATTTGAGTTGCTCTAACGGTTATAAAAGTTAGGGACCGGGCCCAGACCAATCAAACACAGTTCCAAAGCGGTTCCAATTTCAAGAATAGGCACCCAAATTTCGTACTCACCCCACCAATATAAGAATTGGCTCCGTTTAGACCGTAACCGAAACCGAAACTGAAAGTCCTTCCCTCTTCCCCCCACCCATCAACATAAGAATTGGCTCCGTTTTCCCCTCAGTTTCTCCGCCCATCATCTCTACTTCGCTGAAATAAAGTCATTTTGTTCTGTGTTTTTTCTAAGTACTAATCACTTCATTCCATTCCACTTGTATTACATTGATCACATTGATCTCTCACCGTCACCAATGGCTTCCGCAATACGCTCACTTGCAGCTGCTCCTTCTTTCTCTTCCACAAACTCTCTCTCCTCCAACAACAAATTCCATGGTACGTCGTAAAATCCATTGATGGGTTTTGTTCATCACGCCATTCTAATTTCTGGGTCTTGATTCAATTTTCATTTCATTCATTGTGTTTGTCGACCCCCAATTCAATTTTTTGGGTTTATTTTTCTTTCTTTTTTTCGTTGGTGTTTGTAATTTGTGTGTAATGCTAATGTAATGATTATTGGGGTTGTTATTATTTTGATTATTAGGGAGGAAAGCTGGGTTCTTGGTTGTAAGATCTGATCTTCGCGCAGACAATACTTCGGCGACTCCCGGCCTCAATCGGGCTGTGAATCTTGTTACACACGCTGTTGCTGTGAGTGGTTTCTGTTCTATACTTGTTCCCCATTTCTTCATTAGCTCGTTTTAGTTTCGTAAGTTATTAGGAGCTAGTGTGAATTTCATTTGAGGGAGTAAAATTCGGAATTTTATTTGAATTTTTGTGTGTCTTGTTTCTGCAGACTCCGGCAGCAGCAGCTCCTGCTGCATCATCTAAGACTGGGTATGTTGTCTGATTTTCCCAAACCCTTGTATGTTTGTTTATGTCTTCTGAATGCTACTAGATAATACGCATGCGATTTCTATGAGCAAAATGGTTAAATCTAGCCATATCACTGGAAATGATAGATTAGCAGTGAATTGTATGATCGTAGCTTGAATCATTGATCAAAGTCTTATAGGTTTCTATGGTGGAGTTAGTTAAGGTCTGGTTTCGGATGGTATAACAGTAAAGCAGAATAAATTTGTATGTGTCTCGGGTTTATTACTACATACTCCATGGAGAGAAGTAAAGGATGATGTAGACTGGACTGGGTTGAATCGAAGTTCTTGGCTTTATGTAAGCTATGTGCTATGCATCAGCTTCCAGTTCCTTAACTAATTTTTTTCGATAGTTCATTACTTTATGACCTGTTTGGATTCGAAAAATAGAGGGTAAGGAAGTGATAGCTTGTTTGAGTACCAGATATTGCAGAGGGAGAGGGAGAAAAATGCTTCTGGTATAGCATTACGGGGTTTCACCTATATGTCAATGCACAAATCCATGAGTTACGAATGTTGTAGTGTATGTGAACAGCTACAAATTTATCTTTTAGCTCTACTAGAATTTCTAAAAACTTGGGTATTGTACAATTGAGCCACTTTTCAATCTGTGTCAAATCGAATAATTATTTCTTTGCGTTTCAGACATGAGGTTTTGCTGTTTGAAGCACTCCGTGAGGGTTTGGATGAAGAGATGGAAAGGGATAGGCGTGTATGTGTCATGGGTGAAGATGTGGGCCATTATGGTGGCTCATATAAGGTAACCAAAGGATTGGCTAAAAAGTATGGAGACTTTAGAGTTCTTGACACACCCATTGCCGAAAATTCTTTCACCGGAATGGGCATTGGAGCTGCCATGACTGGCCTAAGGCCTGTCATTGAAGGGATGAATATGGGTTTCCTTCTTTTGGCATTCAATCAAATCTCGAACAACTGTGGCATGCTACATTATACATCTGGTGGCCAATTCACCATACCAGTGGTTATCCGTGGTCCTGGTGGTGTTGGGCGCCAACTTGGGGCGGAGCACTCACAACGTCTTGAGTCTTACTTCCAGTCAATCCCGGGCATTCAGATGGTGGCATGCTCCACTCCTTACAATGCTAAAGGACTGATGAAGGCGGCAATCCGGAGCGAGAACCCTGTTATTCTTTTCGAGCATGTTCTGCTGTACAACCTCAAGGAGAAAATTCCAGATGAAGAGTATGTGTGCTCACTGGAAGAGGCTGAGATGGTAAGGCCTGGAGAGCATGTTACCATCTTGACATATTCTCGTATGAGGTATCACGTCATGCAAGCAGCCAAGACATTGGTGAACAAGGGCTACGACCCTGAGGTAATTGATATCCGCTCATTGAAGCCCTTTGATCTCCACACAATTGGGAATTCTGTGAAGAAGACGCACAGAGTGCTGATTGTGGAAGAGTGCATGCGCACAGGCGGTATTGGTGCTAGTTTGACAGCAGCTATTAATGAGAACTTCCAGGATTATTTGGATGCCCCAATTGTGTGTTTGTCATCTCAGGATGTGCCAACTCCTTATGCTGCGACATTGGAAGAATGGACGGTGGTTCAACCTGCCCAGATTGTTACTGCTGTCGAGCAGCTGTGTGGATAGGAAGACATTCATGCTCCGATCTTCCCGTTTTCCTTCTATTTTTGTTTTGTTTTTTATATTAATTTGTGTTGTGTTGTTCTACTAACTGTCATTCGTTACTGTAGCAATTAGTTGAGCCATTGTTCGTCATTAAGCTCTTATATGCCTATCAGTACAAGGAACTCTTTTCATAGTATGTTGTAATTGGAATGCATTATTAATATATGATGTTTCAACAACCTGTTACTTGGTGGTCATTTGGTTCATGTAGGAATTTAATTCATGTAGGAAGTAACATATCCCATAAATTGAGTTCCTGTATAAAATTCATGTGAAATAGTTTAAAGTTGTTTGGTTGACATCAAGGAATTTGAATTTCCCATGAATTAAATTCCAACATCTCGTTTGGTTGCACCCATCAAATTCTCTTATTTCTAATTCGTAATTACTATTATATCCCTTATAAAAACAACTATTCTATTTCGTGGGGGACAATTTTGTAATTTTCATTTAAAGATGGTGGGGGAATTCAGAATTACCAAGGGGGGAGTTGGTAAGCAACTTCCACCATTATGTGGGAATTTCATTTTCCCATGGAATTTCCAATTCCCTCATTTTTTAAAATTATGGGCAACCAAACAACCCGGAGAATATGTAATTCATGGGATTTTGGAATTCCTGTGTTTTAAAAGGGCAACCAAACGACCACTTGGTGTGAACAGTAGTATATCTTTCATTTGTATGTGTTTGCTTCAATCGTGTGATTTCGAGATGCAATTCGTGATACTGGTTTTGGGGTGCTGGTCTCTCTCTTTTTTTCCTTGAAGAATGTATTTTGCAGTTTAGTTTGCTTCAATTTATGGCTTCTTGGAGCTGCAAACGGAATCCTTGCAGTTTAGTTGCTTCAATTTATTGGCTTTTTGGCATGCTTGGAGCTGCAAATGGATTCCTTATGAAGGTATGAGCCATGTCTCGTCCTGATTTTGTATGCGTATTATTAGTTTGGAATTTGTGATTGCTGTCAGTTGAAAATTGTGCGACATTGTAAGGCTATTGCTGTTTTGAGCAACTTTTGCAGGAAAAATATGTTTCCTAATCATGGCTACATAAATCTTTCGAAGCTGAAAGTTATAAGGTCTGCAAGTTAGTACTGTAGAGATTGCTTCTGTAAGCCTCTAATTCCGTACTAGTGCGTATCAGATGCATATTTAGTCTTGTAACTTCGCTCTCTCTCACTCAGAGGTTGTCAGTTTTGTCACCTGATCCTGAAATGTTGCTAACACCAGAGTATGTGGAGAATAGCGACACTGCTATTGTTTGGCTGAGGCAACAAAACTGATAAATGACAGCAGATGTCATTATCATTTTGTGGTCATGGAACCGCGATTAGCTTCAACTGTCACCCAAAAAAGTTCCCCTCCATCTGCAGCCACCCATGTACCTTCCTATCCTGTTGAGTTATTCTCACATTCGCGTAAATAGAAGGATGCAAAGACAATCCTTGATTTGTATTCAAGGAGCACAAATTGAGTTCTCTACTCCATTTGGAGCACTGGCATTGAGTGGAGCGCTTAGTTGTGCTGCACCGTAGACGGTGTTGGGCTGTGGTGGTGAGCCATGGCACCGTGAATCATTTACTCAATATAACCATATACTAGTATTTTGCACTTTTAAAGGGATCTGGAGATCAGTTAGAAGAATAATAGTGGGTAGTTGGTACATAAGAGTATACACCAAAATTTGCATCTTCTACTTGTTTGAAGGATGCATCTCGCAGGAGTTGACCCACAGTTCTCACTTCTCAGCACAGGCCGCAGGATCAGGCTACTGGCGCCTTGAGTGCTTCTAGTATCTTATCATCTAATTCAAACTTGATATCTTTCTTGTCCCTCCCTATCTTGACGTACTCCTCGTATCGCTCCTTTAAATCTTCAGGAAGATACGTAGAGGCCTTCCATCCTAGGAGATCCTTAGCTGCTCTTGGCTCAGCATAGAAGTGCTGCGATACGAGAATGATACATTCATCGGAATATTGAAATAAACAGCAGGATTGCAGCAAAGAACAGGTCTCTCGACTCTACTTACCATGTTACGGAAAGGAAAAGCTTTCTTGGCATCGATTCCTATGGCCTTTGGGTCATAATGTACAATGTTGACAGGGCGACCAGCAGCTTGAGCACAGAGTTTGGCCATTCCATCAAGGGTTACTGCTCTGTCGCTTACACAATTGAAGATGTTGCCACTTGCTGCAGCTGGGTTTTCAACTGCTAGAGTGAGCATAGATGACAAGTCCTTCACATGGGTGATGTTAGTCAGCTGCATTCCTGAGCCAGGGATCGGAATTGGCCTGTCTCGAACAATTCCTGAAATGCAAGTTTCAGATCAGGAACATAGGAATGAGATTAACGCAGCAGGCTTAGTACTGCTGACAAACAGTTCTAGAATTGTTTCAGAAACTTTCAGATCAGGAACATGAAAACATCTTAAAAGGCAAAAAACTTCAGATGGTGCAACTCACTATCGAAAAACCATTCTTCACAATCTTTGTTGTTTCCTGATCCGATCATATACTGTGGACGGAAGCTTGCCCAGCTACTGAAAGTCTTTCCAATGTATTCTTCAACTCCAACATGACCAGCATCAGCTTTAACAGCATCCTAAACAAACAGGATATTATTAAGTCATTTCAGCATGTGGCATGATCATAAAGCTTAGGGACTTGACTGCGTAGACTTACTCCTTCCACATGAGGAGGCTCATCAGTGGCCTTATAGATCCCAGCACTACTAATAAACAGAAATTGTCCGACACCAGAACTCTTTGCCCAGTCTGCCACAGGCCTATCCACGGAAGCTGGTTTTCGTTAGTTCACGAATGGTTTCTATTTGAAGTTCGGGTTATTTAAATCATTCGCTGTTGTCTATGAAAGAAGTGAGATAAAATTTACCTCACAGCATCAAGGTCCTTGCCGTTATTATCCAGCACTACATCAAAGGCTTCTCCTCCTACTACATTCCCTACTTCTGCTGGATTTCCCCAGACAGTTTTCCCACCAGCACCGGTGATTTCCTGATCAGAAAACAAATAGCTGATATTACAATAAGATCAGCTTCAAGCTATCAGTCTCTATATTCTGCTAGCCAGCACAATTTGACATTAGTAACGCGATCACTCAACAGTAAGGCCTCCCAATAGATTACTTACGCGGTCATGTACCAATGTAAACACGCGTATGGTACACATTGCAACAAGCCAACAAGAATTATCATTACTTCGGACTAGTATTAACCACTGCAGGTTCAGTGCATCACAGTACAGTTTAAGCAAATTGAAATGCCATGAAAAAACAGAACATACAGAGAAACGGCTGAATGGGGTCTTCTTCATTTTGTCAGAGCTTTCTTCTCCAACTGTGAGGATTGTGACTTGATGACCAGAACTCAGAAGCTCTTTCGCGAAGTAGAATCCAATCACAGCATGCCCTCCACTGTTAGTGTTGATAATAAGAACCTTTTTCTTACTTTCAGTACTTGCATTGATGCTGAAGCTGCTGCTCCTACTGATGACATTACTGTTTCTGAAAATCTCAGAAAAAACAGCGCGATTTGAGGATGAATGTAAGGAGCTAACAGAAGACAGAAAAGAAGAGCTAGATGAAGAAAAGCTGCATGAACTGGAGACTGAGAATGGTGTTAATTTTACTGAAGGATTAAAACTTAAAGACTGTTGGAGTTTACAAGAGATTAGAGAAGATGACAGAGTTGCAGAAATAGTAGCCATTTTTTTTTCTTCTTTTTTTTTTGTGTGTAATTTAGCTCAACTATACTTCTATGATCTTACTATAAGCTTTAGTATGACCTCCTATTTAGATCAGAAGCTGATTACGTGGTGCTGAATGAAATAAATGAGGGTCCTACTTATCTCAGTGTCATTTTGGTCCCTGAAATCACAAACTGAAGGTTAAATGCCCAATTTTATGCAAGAAAATGCAGGAAAGTTACGAGACTTGTGACAATAACATCATTACCTCAGTGTCTCAAAAACTCCTGCCTACAGGTAAGGGGGGTCGAAACAATAAGCAAAGGCAAACAGGCTTTTCCCAATCTTGGCCAGCAACTACATCTATAATTCTAAATCGTTTATTCATGACGACTAGACGAGGATTAACATGATAATTACTTACAGAAAGGTCTCTAAGAATCTGAGGCACAGTCTAATGCATTTAGTTCATTCATCTAAATACCGATTAGAAATTGCAGTTTACAAAATCCAAATGATCTGCAATTGTCAAGTAATAAGAGAATTATCTTTACCTCAAAAAAAAAAAAAAAAAAGAAGAGAATTATCTTGATATTGCCTAGCCCTTGTTACACAATTAATTATATACCCTGAGGTAAATCTCCTTTTAATCTCCAGATATATTAGTGTCAGGGAGATCATTGAGCATAGTTAAATCCATTGAGTTCTGCCCTTTGTTCATCTACTCTGATTTGGTACGCTGATTTGGGTTTTACTGTTTAAAGTTACAGTTTATTATGGTGGGTTATCAGTTAAAAACCAATCTGCAACTTAGTATAAATCTGGCAAGAATGAACCAAAAGTTAATTGCCAGAAATTCTTGTACAAGAAGTTACATCACTTTGCTCACTCATATTACAGATTGAGTTAGCTGTGTCGTGCACGGAATTATAATCCGGGAACTAAGAGTTCTTTTGCTTACAAGAAGAGTACATCAAGAACTGGAGCTGGACATGGTCTGAATTATAGTTTTATGCCATGGATCAGAAAGGTGCAGTACAAGGTTCTCAATAGGGCCAGTATGAGTAACTGAAGCCTGCACAAAGATGCCGAGCATTGCTACCATTGCCAGTCGTCCTGCAAGAAATTCACACTCAGTCTTGTGCAGGAAAACTGTAAGATCAATGGCTCAATGCTAAGTTAAAGACAGAGAGATGCTAGTGTATAATGTCTCACCATTTTTTATTTCTTTGAGCTTCCACTCTTGAGCACTCTGGAAATCTTTCGCAAGGCCGAGTGGATTCAGCAAAGGACCTCCAGGATACCTGTTCTTTCACAAATGAAGGGAGTAATTTCTGTAAGTAAGACAACCTACATAATTCAGGCTTTTGTGTAGCATAAATTTCAACTCGGATCCTACTGTGATACAAACTCACAAATTTTGTTAAGTATTCCTACATTTTTGTGAAGTCTGAAACAATGATATTCCCATCTTTACGATGCTACTAAACAAGGCCAGGTACAGGATAGTATTTCCTGAAATATCGAGTTCATATTAGAAGCGATAAATTACCCTGGTTCGAGTCCTTGAAAAGCTGCTTCAATACCAAAGAAGGGACCATCTGCTTGTGATCCAGGATTAATGAAGTCCATGTACCTTTTAGTTTCAACAAATCTGGCTAAAACAGAAACAACATCAGATGTTAGACACACAGGGTGAAAAAAGTACTGTACAACTGTCATTAGTTTTATGCAAACCAGAGTGTCCAGTAGAATAATCTTAATCTTTACCCCATCAAGATTAACTGGATAATCAATAAGGTGCTTGTACTTGCGAAGTCAAATTTTGTAGCACCTGCCTCATACCAGACTGGCAATTTGCTGATTCCAGTCGTTCGAAGCAACTGCAGGTTCAGAGAACAGACAAACAGATTATACAAATAGGCGGGAGCCTTTGAGACACTAGACACATGAATTTGATCCTTCCAGTTTGACTACACTCATTTCGCATCAAGTATGTATCTTTCATTGTTGTCAATTACGTCATGGCTTTACTCGTCAGGGCAGTTTCCGGAACCAGAAAATTCTGCCAACAGCCTAACACAACTAAATCATGAAGGTTGGTGTACAACTTACATCTGTGAAAAGAATGCCAGCAACTCCAGCCATAGCAAAACGGGCATGAACCAATTCAGCTTGCACATACCACTTCAGACTCTCAGGATCCTCCCCAAGTGCAAGAGGGTCAAATCCAAAGTCTCCAGCCAAACTAACCAAAGTGCAAAATGCATACATGATCAGGAATGTCTCAAACAGTACACATATCTCTGCTTTAAGCAGCCGCATTATGAGGTTTGGACCAGTTTTCGCGCAATATGAGGTTTATAGTTTAAGACATACGCAACCTTACCCCTACAATGACCGGATAATGGTCTGTTTCCGATAACCTAAAGCATGTCTACCATTTGCCACTTCACTATGAAAGCTACATTATGTATATCATGTGCAAAATGTACAGAATTTAAAGCTAATTATGAAAACAGATTAATCCTAACCAAACATATTGTTCCTACATTCTTCCAAGAAACACCATATGGCTAGATCATAGATGAGAATTCAGACCTTCCATCAAGATACGGAGGAGGGTCGAGGCCAGGAAGCCATGTCGGCCGCGCCTGAGCTTGAAGCACAACTGCTTTCCTGGTTGATCCAAGAGGTTTTAATGGACATACATAACAAGTCTTATAAATGTTGTTGGTTAGAAAAGATGATGAAGTGGTAGAGCTGCATGGCAAACGTTGAAGGAAACTTTTTGTTGCACAAGTACTAGAAACCATAGCTTCTCAAGTTTCCAATTCCCTCAGCTTTACACTAGAATTTTTTACATGGTACTACGAGTAGATGGGTTATGGGGCCCTACTTATCCTCTCTAAAGAGATAGCAACCCTCACGAGAAACTTAGACAAATATTACTCGAATCGAAGACTGGATCTATACTGTACGTAAGTTACTCAATACTCATTTCATTCCCTTGAATCGTCTAAACCAAACGTTAAATATAACCAACAAGGCAACAATAATGTACAAACTCGATAATTTGCTTCCAAAGGTCCAACGTCGTGATCATCTTCTTGGTTCATCGGACTAAGAATTTTCTCGTCATTGCTTCAAATTTTATAACAAAGTTTATGATCTATTTACATTTCTTTGCGTAAAAAGATGCGGAACAAGTCATCCACACAATCCAAACAAAGGAGTAAATCCAGCATAAAATTAGAGACTTTTGCTAGGGAAAAAGAAGGTTTCTTCTCACGTAACGCGCTTTACTAATGAACAAACTGAATCAGCACCCTCTTCATGTGCCTCTACACCTTTTTCATGCTCCCGTCTAAGTTTCTATCTTCTTCTCCTTTGATTTTACACGGCTCTCATGGCATCGGACATCGGTTAAGATGGGGTGGAGACTGGAGAGTAAAGGTGCGCAAAATAATACACGATTACAATCCACAACGACCCAAAGGCCTTTCTACTCACAGTACATTAATCGGAAACTTCTATAAACTCATACAAAAACTGTATAGAACGACACGGATCATATACCTAATACCACACAAGCTTAAAGGCGCGTCTGTAGATAATTTTCGCTAGTACACCATAACAGGCAAGCCTGCCTAAATTGAAGTCTTTACTTTCACTAGAAAAAACAGCTTGGTGATAATATCCGATGACTTTCTTTAATGATCTTTCACTATTTGAAAGTCCGAAAACCTAATCCAAGTCTTCCTAAATGTGATCCTCACTAGCATAATCTAAACTACACTTGAGGAAGATTTATGTCATGAGACTCCTGACTTGGTCATTGAACCGTCTTAATGAAGCTCCCTCAGGCTTGAAGAAACGTGCAAATCCCCAACGATTCCGCCCTTATATCTGCATCCACAAGGTAATAATTGAATGAACGTAGTATAAATACATTCCTAATCGGTCACATTACAGAGGTTGCTGTAGGAGGATGCAGACTAAATCACCATAGATCACCTTGTTAATTAATGCATAGCGGGCAAATGAATTACCATATAACAGAATGGAATTTTACCCAGAATGGAGCACTCTCTATCAGCATCGAGTATACAGATAGCCTTTTTTTTATAAGACAGACTACAGATAGCTAATAGTATGTATCTGTCACTTATACCACCCTCATTTTAGATGAACGTTAAACGCTTCTCAGTATCCACTACAAAAGAAGCGACCAAGACTCCGCAATTTGTTCCTTTTTTTTAAAAGAAGTCGGAGAAAAGCATTGGTTACTCGGGAATTCTAAGCGTTTGGCTGTTCACTAACAATCTACAAACTATAAATGACGAGCGTCCATAAATGTCAAATGCTGGAAATGTACAATCCTACAAGTGCTGCTAGTGTCTCAAATTTAAACCTTAAACCACCAACAAGCTTACCCTCTATTCAACTACACGTCTACAACAAGTCATCATATAAGCTTTTTCCCGTACGGTTACAAACTTTCACCAACAAACTTCCTCCTTATCAGGCTTTAGCCTCAAGTAACATCCACCAAACATCAGCAGAGTCAAACCCAAAACTCCTTTATATTACCTCATAATACAAATTGAACAGGGAACACATGGTACATAAGGCAACCATTTGGCTCCTCTTAGCTAAATTACTACTACAGTTCTTAGCCCTCAATGCCAAAGTTCCCGCAGTCATTGTCTTTGGGGACTCTTCTGTTGATACAGGGAACAACAACGAGCTTTCCACAATATTAAAAAGCAACTTTGAGCCTTATGGCCGTGACTTCTTTGAAGGTATACCGACAGGCAGGTTCTCTAATGGCCGCCTACCATCAGACTTCATTTCAGAGGCATTCGGACTAAAGCCAGTGGTTCCAGCCTATTTGAACCCAAATTACAACATCACAGAATTTGCTACAGGAGTTTGTTTTGCTTCTGCAGGCACGGGCTACGATAATGCTACATCTCGTGGGATAGTAAGTTTTCTAACTGAAACACAAGGGGAAAATAAATCTAGCTATTCAGCAAATTCTTTATGACAACTACTTAATTAGAAGACAGCTACTTGATCCAAGTTTGTCAACCACCAGGCTATCTTTGATAATGAATGTCACTGATATATAGTTTCATGATGTGCAAATTTTTTAGTGTTTCAGATTAATTACTTTCCAGTTTTGCATTAGATTTAAGCTTCTCTCACGATAGCAGGAAATATTTCGCTACAGATTGATCTCTCTAGCAATCAGACAGAAAAATTGCTAATATCAACATTTGAAATTGCAGTCTGTACTCCCATTATGGAAGGAATTGGAGTACTATAAGCAATATCAGCAGCAGCTGAGGCTTTATCTGGGCGAAGAAAAAGCTATGGAAGTTGTTGAAGAGGCGCTATACCTGATAAGCATAGGAACCAATGATTTCTTAGAGAATTACTACCCGCGACCAGGAGGAAGATCATTAGAGTTTAGTGTGGAACAGTACGAGAATTTTCTAATAGCAATAGCAGAAACTTTTGTTATAGATCTTTACTCTCTTGGAGCTCGAAAATTATCTCTTGGAGGCCTCCCGCCAATGGGATGTCTTCCATTGGAAAGAACCAGAAACGTAATGCATCAGCGTGTATGCATAGAAGCTTACAATGAGGTGGCAAAGGAATTCAATTGGAAGTTGGCAAATTTGGTGGACAAACTGAACAGAGAGCTAGAGGGACTACACCTGGTGTTCTCAAACCCATATGACGTCCTCTTAGAAATGATTCAGAAGCCAACTTCTTTTGGTAAGTTTTTTTTTTTTTGAAACGGTCTTTTGGTAAGTTGTTACAGCTTAAACTGGTACTTTTGGTATAGCATAGCATAATAAGTGTGAAGAGAAAGAAAAGCAGTCACATGGAACATCTTGGAGGTTACTAAGGCTTCGAACTACCTACAGATGTTCTCTCACCTGAAATAAAGGAAAGTAGGAAACTACCTACATGTGTTCTGCCCTGCTAGGCCTAGCTGGCTCAAAAAGTCAAAAGCTAAGCATTGGGCAGTTTTAATCCTTGATTAGTTATTTTTTAAAATCACAGTTTCACAAAACACGTTAAGTTCACATGACAGCAGAAAGTTCCATTCTTAACCAGGGTAATTGTTTACTTACCTCCATCTGAGACTTCAGTGGTCCTTAGGTTACAAACCATCACCACTTCTTAGGTTATAAGCCATCACCACTGAAGGGCTGATTGTTTAGGACCAATTAAGAAAGAGAAAGGGAATTCAAAGCCCCAGCTCCCATTGTTGAAGTTTGGTTGTACTTTTTAATCATTCCAATTCCCTATAATTCTTATTTCATTACCCCAAAATCTTCTACTCTCATTTCCCAGCCGCACCTTGGGATTTGCTGATACCCTTTTTGGAATTTGATAGTGGTCACCTATGTGCTTCCCCTAACCACCACCCAACTAATACTGCCACCGCCCCTCCACTGCTCCACCATAACTGCTACCCACAACACCTATTGCCACCGCCTCACAATCGCTCCACCGTCACTTCCTTCCTTAACCTCCGCCAAAAGACAATCCCCCATCAGATCTATCACCATTGATGCCCAAACATAAAGATTGCTTCGATAAAAGGGGACTTTACATCAAGGTCGGTGAGGATATGAGAAAAGTAAAATCATGTGACACTGGAGACGTCGACGTCGATGTTGCACGAGTCAGATCTGACAAGGGCATGGCAAGGCTTGAGGAAGGCCGAGGTGGACTTTTGAGGGAGTCAAGGTAGAAGAGAGGGGAGAGATGGCTACCGTAGGCCATGGCAGTGGTTGAGTAGGAGACAGAAAATTTCAATCATGGTTATGTGGGGAATGAGGATGGTTGATCACTAACCAAACGTGTGGGTAATTTGGGGGGTTTCAATTCCTTTCTCCTCCTTTCCCTTTCTTGATTCCATGCCTTTCCTTTCCACGAACCAAAAGACCCCCAAATGTCACAAACCTCATCATCCTCCTTGCTCCCTATAATATCTCAATCCTGCAGGTCTCCTATTTGCATCTCCTTAATAGGCGGCTTAGTTTGAGGAGGCGCAAGGCAAAGGCGCACTCATTTAGCGAACAAAATTCTATTTATGAAACCATATTTTGCAAAAAATAACCCCTTTAGTGGTATTTAAAGAGGACCAACGGGTAAACAAGTATAAACAAGGGATTAAGGGGCGAAGGGAAGGGTAGAAATAAGGTTACAAGAGAAAGAAAATTGGAAATTGCGTAGTCTTGCACCTCAGGGCCTGCGCCTCGGTGCGCCTCATGGCACGCTTTTTTAAACTAAGATAGGTGGAACAAGTAACCTCTTTTGAAAACCAAAAACAAGGCCACTATCACCTCTACCAAGTTCCAACACACTATCCGAACTCACCAAGGATAACTTTGTGGGGAATGAAGACCATAGCTTTAAATTTTCAGTAAAGGGGCCTCTGGAACAATAGCTTTAAACCCTTAATAAATGCCTCTGGAACAATAACTTTAAACCCTCAGCAGAAGAGCCTCTCACACCAGTGGGATTTACTACTGATATGTACTTCTTTCAATTAGACAGGGTATATTCCACTATACGGAGTAGAGTTTTAAGACCAAAAAGAATACCAGTTCTTTTGATACATTTATTCTTTGGGTATGACATACGATGGAATAAAGCTAAATGGATCACCAAACTTTCTACACTTAGATTATAAATTAGTACCACTCAAATTATAGACTGCTTAAAAATTATCTAGGACTTAAGGCATTATTGTTGTTGGTGTAACATGAAAGGCATAGTTTGATCAACCAGATTTGACTTCACAGAAACACAATGTGTTGATTGGGTTTTTGCCAACTATATATTTAGGATATGAAATCTACATGCAACTAATCTCTGTCATATAACTTAAGCATTTGGTATCGTTTGTTATATAACGTAAGCAATTGGTATCATTTGCCAACTATCATTTCTATTTGTTATATAACTTCTATTCATCCAAATAGTAACTTAAGGAATTGGTAGCATTTGTACATGCAAGCAATGTCTGTCATACACAAATCTGTTACCTTAGAATATAACTTAGTATTCAAGTAGCTAGACATTAATACTCCATTTCCGGATTTCAGGATTCGACTACGCAGATATAGCATGTTGCGCAACAGGACTTGTCGAGATGGGCTACATGTGCGACAAATTAAACCCATTCACATGTGAAGATGCAGAAAAGTATGTATTCTGGGATGCTTTCCACCCCACTGAAAAAACAAATGGCCTTATATCAGCTCATCTGGTAGAGAACTATCTAGGCAAATTCCTATGATATAATAATGATTTGAATCAAGGTGTATCATATAAAGTTTATTTTTTGCCACAATTTAACCAGTTAGCACAATCAGAAAACACCTCAATGCCCCAGAAGCACACTAGATACATACGTAAACATAGGTCACAAGCTAAAATGGAGCTCGCACTTCAGTCCTTAAAGTGCATAGTGTTATCCCGTCACAAAACACATGACATTACATATAATCAGTTCCTCATTGCCCTCCCTGAGTATGTCATGAAAAATCCTCAAAATGCAGTTGCATATACACATCACTGCTTGGATTTCAACCTCTACCAACGGCACAAGGAAAGGCAAAAGATATCTAACAATTCAGAAACAATACCATTCGAGTAGCCTAGACGTCAAAATCATTGACAAAATTGGAAGAAAGAGGAAGAAGAGATTACCAGTACTTGAAACGCCAAAGGGCGCCTTGACTGGTCACTTTGACTCCTTTGGAAAATGCAGTTTAATCAAGGAAGGAAGTTCTGCTAAGTCGATCTTTCGTTTCCCAAGCAAAATGCTCTTCAACTTTTCATCACAGTTTACCATATTTTTATCCACAGGGTCCTGCAGAATCACAACTCGAGTCAGAATAGAGGCGAAAAACTATTAGCTGCGCAAAAACTACCCACTAAGAAAGGCAATACAATACAACATAAATACATAATTGCAATAGAATAAGTGGTCGTTTGGTTACCAAGCAAAATCATGGGAATTCAGAATTCCCGTGAATTAAAAAATGTGGAGTTGTTAGGTTGCCCAAAATCATGAGAATTTTCAATTCCTACAAAATGGAGAAATTGGCTTACCTAGCCCCACCTTGTTAATTAAAAATTCCCGTGGGAATTCATTTCCTACATGTAACGAAACATTTTAGAGAAATTCCCATGAATTTATATTTCCTGGGAAGTGGCACCTCATGACAAATTCCCGCATGCAACCAAACGACCGCTATCACTATAATAGTTTAGTTTAGCTTAGCTGAAATAGACTCTTGTACCATAATATAGCTACGAGCTTAGCGTGACAGTATCACATAAACTCATGTGCAATAACAACCTAAGTAACCAGCTAAAAATCATACAGCCATAAATTTCAACATTTGACAAATATTATCTCCTTTTCTTTGCATAAATTGGAGAATACAAAGTTTTGTCAAAAATATAACAGGACAAGGACGAAGTGTAAAGCTTCTGATTAACGCAACATAATCTTGAATAATCAACAAGTAGGGTGGAGAATGGGACCTGTAGGTTGTTCTCCTTGATGTAGGACCAAACTCGCATGAAACACCCCAAACGAGAAATCTGAGATTGACCCACAAAATTTCGAAGTGGCGTAGGAAGATTAACCAAGTCGATCAAATTAGCAAGCTTCTTCGGATTGTCTGTGATACTCTTCTTTAGTCGCTGCGTCAGCATTTTCAAAACCTTGTATTGTTTCTGGGTTGACTTCAACTTGACGATACGCTGTTTGGGCTGCTGCTCGCAATATGGAGTTTTGATTCTCCAATTATTTTAGGGGAAATTATTTTTTAGGGTTTTGCTGGTATTTATCCGGTCATTTTGTTGATGAGAGAGAGAAGAACGGTTGCCGAGACTAGGTAATGCTGAATCGGACACGAAAATAAAACGAATACTAAGAGGGACCATGACACGTCAACACAGTTGTAATATGTTTGAGCAGTTCTTCCAAATAAATAAATAAAAAAAAAGACTTCACGAAAAATGAAAAATTGATATGGTGTGATTTATCGATTCTGATTCGTCATTATACAAAGTGTGGTACATACCCTTCTATTATGAGAAGAACCATTATGCTCCTTATACTCCCGTGAGCATAGTATAATTTAGTGAATAGCTATTCGTTACCGAAAATTTGGAACAATGAAGCATGACTCATTTATTGGAAGAAATGAAGTGTTACAACAAAACTAAAGCTCATCAACAAAAGACACTTCTGACTTCTGAGGGAACCTCATATTACAGATACAAGAAGCCTAAAATACAAGCGCTAAAACTACAATTGACAATTGGAAATAGACTTAACCCTACGCCAAAACTCATCATAATCCACGATCCGAAATCCGAAATCCGAAAGCGCTGCAAAACGGGTTTACCAGAGTGGGCAAGAATCGTAAATCATGTGCGGTCTATGCTTCAGAAAGAATGAGATACACTCTCGTTTGGCTATTCATCGGTGACGCAACCCTTTGAAGCCGACTGCACGTTTTTTATATACTACAGATGAAAGAATGGAATCGTGAGCAAGACAGCACACACACAATAGACTCATGGTTGAGGAATAGGATGCTGGAGTTTCTAAATAAATGAAGTACCTTGTATAGAACCCCTCTGTTAGCTTTGTAAGCGGGAGTGGCCCATTTTGTCCTTCGGTCTTCCATCTCCTCAGCTGACAACTGAACGTCCATTCTCCTCTTGCTAACATCGATTGTGATGATGTCTCCATTCTGGACGAGACCTATTGGTCCACCCTCCTATAACATATAACCAGTAGATGCGATTAGGTTTTACCAATTTATTAGCGTTATACTCGAGTGATTCCTTACTGACACAAAGGAGCAAATTAGAAGAAAAGAATACTCAAGAAAAACAAGGATGAAGTCTACACACAAGGTCAAGTAAAATTTTAGAATATAAGAACCAAACATACCTGTGCTTCGGGGCACACATGACCAATGACAAACCCATGCGAACCTCCAGAGAACCTTCCATCTGTCAAAAGAGCGCATTCCTGCAACCATGTATTTTGACGTTAATTGTGACACGGGAAAACAACAGTGCAAAAATAAGCTTGGCTTTAAACTTAATCCAATCCAATCCTTGTTGCCAGCTTCTGCTGGCAGTAGCACTCACAAGTCACAATTTACCGCTGGACAGTGATCATGAAAACATGCCAAATATGCTGGTGACCACGGAAGCAAAATGACTGACAGGAAAATCAAAAGGCCTCTATTGATAGGATTGATTTGGAAGTCAGAAAAAAGTGTGTTTTAGAGCAAGACAATAAAAGCCTAAAACAGGTGACTCATTTGAACAACAGGTCAGATATAACATATACTACAGCAATGGAAAAAAAAGCCACATGACAACACAGAGTAAAAGACTGCAGAAATTCGTGCTGGCAGGTAAGCGACAGCTTGAGGTGTGGGTTTGAGTTAAAGAGCATAAGACTGTGACAGCAAGGTTAGCAATGCCCACTTTGTTGTAGAGTCTACTTTATGGCTTCAAGATCTCCAAGAAAAACAAATTTTAGCTCTTCCGCACATACTACAATACCGGTCATCGTCAAGGATCACCCTAACACACTACTTTCCTAATACTTAGCTCAAGCCAAGACTCAAGGAAAGAGCCTTCAACATGTGTAAACTGTCTGCAAATTATCTATAATACACATATCAGACGCGTCTAGACATAGGAGATTTGGAGTGCACATCTCATACAGCTCATTTTCCTTCTCTTTCGAAAGTAATTTACACCAACAATTGAGATTCTTATTAAAATTGGGAAGTAATAGTCACCAGTAACTGCTAATTACTCAAAGGAGGAACTTTCCTAAGCTCGTGAAAACATAGTTAAAATGTCGAAATACCTTCCCAAGGCCGGCTCCCATAATCGCACTCGTAGGTGTCAACATTTCAGGCATACCTGGTCCACCTTTGGGTCCTTCCCCTCTAATGACCACAACTTTCCCCTGTAAACAAATATAAAGTAAACTATTTTCAGTACAAGGATTTTGTCAGCATCAATGAAAATGAATAATAATCATATTGTAACCAAATCAGATACCTTAAAATCTTGGGGATTTTCCGTGATGGCTGTAATCATAGCTTCTTCTCCTTCAAAAACAAGAGCTGGACCTGAAAGTCATAATCAGCAGCTTTTAGTGATCATATCGGCAAGCCAAAAATAGAAGACCCCAAATAATTAATAGAAAGCATAGCTCCTATTATTTGGAAAGCAGAAAGGACCGCACCAGAGAAATACAACCCTTCTTTTCCGGTGATTTTTGCCACAGAGCCATCAGGAGCAAGATTACCATACAATATTTGAATATGCCCTGTTTCTTTGATAGGATTTGACAGTGGCCGTATAATTTGCTAGAAAACACACCGAATGAATTCATAAGACTAAAAAAAAAGGAATAACTTAGAAGCATGAACTTAATTGCAATGAAACACGAGGCAGTGGAGAAAATATACCTGACCCTCAGACAATGGGGGGAAGAGTTTGGCATTTTCAGCCAGTGTTTTCCCAGTAACTAGACAGCAGAAGCAAAGATGGCACGAGTAAATGAAAACATTCAAAAAGAAAATTTGAAAACCAAAGGTGGTTGCAAGCATACTGAGACACATTTATGCCTGGGAGTTTATTTGCGATACCTGTGAGGCAATCTCCATCTAAAAGTCCAAGCTCAAGAAGGTAACGAATGACAGCAGGTGTGCCGCCAACCTACACAAGCCATCAGAATAAGAGTTTCAATTTTAGTAAGCAAAGAAGCTCATCATGAGTCAGAAAGCAAAAAGACATCGTTCCAAAAGTACCTTGTGTAAATCTTCCATGACATATTTGCCACTTGGCTTAAGATCAGCAAGGAAAGGAACCTGATCACTGACCTTCTGAAAGTCATCCAAAGTCAAGTCTACACCAACAGATCTGCAAAGAAGCATGCAACAATTTTGAGAAATTTGAAGTATGCTGAGCATTTCAAATGTCCTACACCAATATCTCTTACCTTGCAATGGCGATGAGATGCAACACAGCATTGGTAGATCCACCAAGGGCCATGACTACGACCATTGCGTTCCGTAAAGATTTTTCAGTTATTATATCTCGAGGTCTTAGGTCCATTTTAAGTAAATCAAGGAGGTACTTTCCTGCAAGACGGCATTCATCCAGCTTCAAAGGGTCTTCTGCTGGTGTTGATGAGCTATAGGGAAAACCATTATAAAAATGCTTGTAAGAAACTCAAAATCACTAAAAGAATCTGAAGCACCAATCAGTTACCTGTAAGGAAGAGACATTCCCATGGCTTCAATAGCAGAAGCCATCGTATTTGCAGTGTACATACCACCACAAGCGCCAGCTCCAGGACAAGAATTGCGGATGACATCCATTCTCTCATCATCATTTTTGGATCCGCTAACATATTCACCGTAGACCTACAACAAAGACAAAAACGAAATAATGAATCACACGTCAACAGATTGGTAGGGATTACAGGAAATTAAACAGGTAAAGGTTTAGCTGAACCAGAACGATCATCACAAGGATCTCTGCAACAAAGAACTATCATTAATATTCTGTTATAAACCCTCAACTGATGTACAAGCAAACTTGCTGAGCAACTCTTACAAGAGTATTGCCTGATAGAGATAGAGAGTACAACAAACCCTAATGTCTAAGCATGTGGAATAAAATTTCTCAATCAGCAGATTTTTCACCTCACAGATTATACCACAAACCTAGTAGTGGGTCAGGCTCACAGTATTCACAAATTAATGTGCAAACACTTATTGGAGTTCTCATTTCCCAAAATTTTAGAGCGAACCTACAAATGCAAAGAAATAGTGAACACATTGAATCACATACCTGGAATGCACTAACAATATCAAAGGTGTGACCTTGGAAATGTCCAGGCTGCAAATATAAACACACTTATACATGAGCAAGAGATTATTGAAGAGAGATTAAAACTCAGAGAGCTTTTTGCCTTAAAAAAAAGACCTCAGAGAGCTTTAAATCTCACCTTAATAGTACCACCATAAACCATAATGCCTGGTCTGTTAAGGCGTCCCATTGCCATTATAGTACCTGGCATCTACAATAAAATGCAACCATTAAAAAGTAATTAGTGTGTCATTGCATTAAAACCAAAGTCGATATTTCAAACACAACACTATGAGTGAAAGAGCTGCTCATAGCCTACTTAAGACACTAGAAAGCCGAGATCAGAGGACATTCTTAGCACCAATAACAAGATCAATGCGTTTAGTATTCGCAAAGGAGGATCATCAAAACCATTATCATTATGGAGGAAAAGAAACAGCCACATTATCATGAACTTCAATTATCGAAAAGATGATTGTATCAAGGGTTCATTCCAAAGCTTCCAGTAATTTATAACAACAACATCTTTACCCCAGTTCCTTAAAGGCTCCCGCCATAATCAAGAATCAAGAATTGCTACGATAATTATGTATGCGCCATGGCGATGGTAAAACAAAGGAGCAATACTTACATTTTTGTCACATCCAGGGATAGAGATGTTGCCATCATACCACTGAGCAGACATGACAGTCTCTATACTATCAGCAATAAGATCGCGCGACTGTAAGCTATAGCACATGCCTCTAGTACCCATAGAGATAGCATCACTAACACCAATAGTATTAAACCTAAACCCAATCATCCCAGCCTCCTGTACTCCCTCTTTCACTGCTTCGGCCAACTTCAAAAGGTGCATATTGCAAGTATTACCCTCATACCAAACCGAAGAAATTCCAACTTGAGGCTTGCTCATATCATCCTCTGAGAGTCCAACCCCATACAAAATCGCTTGTGACGCCCCTTGTGACTTGGGCTCGGTTATCCGTGAGCTGTACTTGTTCAGCTTCCCTTTTCCTTCCAATGACACGCCTTCTGGTGGCTGAACCGTTTGGATTGGAGTCGACACAGAAGCTACACATCTTAAAGGGCAATGGCGTTGAGGATTTCGAACACCCCTTGAAACACAAGGAGACCCAATGCTGCTTGGGCTCACATTCGGGATTACAAGTGCGGCTTGCATTTTCACTGATATTACAAAATCAACATCAAATTAACATAGAAACCAACCAAAATTGCAATATCATTTCGAAACAAACATCACAAATTCACAATTACTCAATCAGCATATAATTTGGTCTAGGGCAGACAGATCATTTGACAAGACAAGGTAAGTTTTCAGGGTTTTGGGTGATTTTTCAACCTCGCAAATGTCAGTAATCACCCAAAACCCGAAGTCATAACTCGTAAGTAAGACCGTCTTAACCAAGTTTTTTGCCCCACCACAGACACCAAAACAAACTAAACCCAACATATTAACATCATTAAAAAAAAAAAAAAAGCGCGACAGAAAATACCCGATTAAAGCCAAAGTGGGTAATGCTAAAAGTGGCCAAAACTGATAATATCAAGCAATTCCAACACCAAAGAACATAAAAAGCTTAAAACTTTAATAAACCCAGAAATAAATAAAATGATTTATGATGAAAATGCAGCATTGATAAGACAGACAGTGATAAGAAAAATTAAAAAGTGGGTAATGTTTAATCTAATCTAAGTACCTTGATAAACCAGGGATTGGTTGGTTGGTTGGTTGGTTTGGTATGCTGGGAGACTGTGAGAGCACAGTGAGTGCTGCTGCTGCAGGAAATGGGAAGAGAGAGAAGTGAGTGCTCTCTTTTTTGATGTGGTGTGGTGGGCGTCAGTAGGTATTGTTGATGTCAAATTGACGGATTTGACACCCACAATTTCCACAAAAAGAATCAAATAATGTAAAAAGAGATCCGGGTGCTGAGTTTTTGTTACCTTTGGTGTTTTTGTCTTCTCCTGACTTTGTTGGGTTTGCTGGTCTTAGCTTTTCGAAGGGCTCATGAAGTCATGAGTCACGAGTTACGCAAATTATATCATGCTCCCGTAGATACATGGAGTATAAGATGCTTTTATTTAAGATAAAGGAGTGGGGCTCTGAAATAAAAAATGAAAATTCATTATAATCATGCTCTCTATTAGACCTGGCAAAACTGACCCTGACCCGAACATCCGACTCGAAATACTTGACCCGAACATCCGAATTTGACCCGAATTTGTAATCTGAATTCAACCCGAAACCCGAAATGACCCGACCCGAACCCGAAATGACCCGAATACTGTTTGATCCGATATTGACGCGACCCGCAACAGACCCGAACTGAAATGACTCAGACCCGAATAATCAAACATTTAAATGAATCGATTGAACAAAAGGGACTTGGATAGCTATATCATATCTTCAAACACTCCAATTAGCAATAAAATTTCAAGTTAAGATAATATGAGACAAATTTTGATGTTAATATGTTTAAATTTGAACAATTTAGAATGATTTGACCCGAATCCGACCCGACCCGAAATTGACCCGTAGTTGATACACCCGAATTAGACCCGACCCAAACCGAACCCGACCCGAACCGAAGTAGACCCGAATTATATGACCCGAAAAGTGACCCAACCCGAATAGACCCGACCCGGACCCGACCCGATTGACCCGTTTGCCAGGTCTACTCTCTATCATGCGCTCGCTCCTTCTATTCGCGAGAGTATGATAGAGGATTATAGTTCGCGTATAGATTCCGATTCAACAGTTGGTAATCAGCCGTCTTCTTTTTATATGGTCCTATGTCACGTTATTTTTTTTTAATTGGTGAGTCAGGCCGCCCCACTGGCCTTCTACGGCCAAGATTAGGGCAATGAGTTTTCAAGACCCAACCCATGGAAGATAAAGGAGATCTTCATGAGTTGTGTTGTGGCTCTGTGGGCTACATTTTTTTCCCGAAACATATGATTAATCCAAAGATCAAAGTAGATTAAGGGCAAATGTTTTTAATGCAACTGTCGCCCATCGCAAATAAACGTCAAATAAGGGATTATGGATATATACCTAGGTCAAAATTGTTTGTAACCGAAAAAAAAATAAAAAATGAACATAGGTAAAACATTGTTACTAATTAGTTAGAACAAGCTACCAAACTTCTGTGTCTTACTCGTAACAGACTAGGTAAAAAATTGTTACTAATTAGTTAGAACAAGCTACCAAACTTCGGTGTCTTACTTGTAACAGACTTGGGGGCCGTTACACATTAACACTATTTATCAAATGGTATTATACCGAGTGTTGGTATGGAAATGTAAAGTGAAAGAAGGCATGTCTGGGTTAAGACATTTGACGGTTACAAAATGCGATGTTCTTCTGGCTGCTCATTTTCCAGTTCCCATTCATGCAACAATCTCTTCTGCTTTAAGCCTCTCAACTCTGTACACAAGGACTATACAGTGTAATGATCAAACGACTTAACGATCATATGGGTTTCTAAAATTTTTAAGTAGCTCGGGAATGTCATAGCTCAACATGTCGTCTACAGCCTTGATCTTTTGCGGTTTCAACTTCTCGAACCTATCTATGTTATAACCCTTCAGAATCTCCCTGAAGTGCTCCACATTGGGGAAGTCACCTGCGGGTAAGTGATACTCCCTCTGGACCTACATTTAGATGCATCAAAAGTTAACAGCTAGAGCCAAACCACAGTTGATGACCAACCTAGAAACAAGTTATAGCTAGAAAGTGTAGAAACCTTTCTGAATTCATCTTCTAAATTATCAATTAGCCTCTGTTGAGTCTTGGCCTTGCCTATCATGGCCGGCATCTCCCTTTTTAGATGACTTACAATGTACGCGTGAATCTTTGCTGCTCTAGCGCGCTTCACAAATTCGTTTATCTGCAAAGGATCAGTCAACATTCTGAGTAAATCTGTATCAGAAATTAACATGGACCTGCTAGGCAAATTGTCACTGCTATGACTAAGTTTTAGGTTTAGCCAACATCGTAAATCATGTAATAGAAAAGGCAAGGTTCTCCAGGATTAGATTAATTGGTCATAGTGTTCTATAACAGTCGAATAATTCCCATTAACTTACTCTTCTATCACAAGCCTTCTTCGGAACATCTTTTAGATCAGCAAGAAGGTCATCATGTTCCCTTTCGAAAAGTTCCCGGCCCATTGGACCATCGATGGCTTCATTTGAAGACTTATCATTGAAAGATCTGCAAAATCAATGGTGAGGGGCACCAGAGAAAGTGAACCTCAAGGCACTGTGCTGGACAGGTAATACAACCAAACTCAATCGAGCACTTGAAACTTAAATCATTTTATTTTAGTCTCCATGTTGAATGTGATGGAAAGAAACAGCACTCAGCTTACCCAATGTATACACGGGTGACCTCTGGAGTATTCAGAACTTTGCCAAGTGACCACATTAAGGCTCCATAAACTCTCATCAACTAAACAAACCCGACAAAAGATTTAATTAGAAGGCTCTTTCACTGAACAATTAAGACAAACTGAAAAAGCTATAAGCTGGAAACTGTCTGAACTCACTTGCTGAGTATCGATTTGATCTGCCTTGTTCAAAACAACACGTATCTTGTCATCGTGGCCACGTAAAGAGGAGATTACGCGCTTAAATTCATCACTGACATCAAGCTTGTGAGGATCGAATAGCAATAGGATAAGGTCACATTTAGCAGCAAACCAGGACGTTACACCAGTGAAATCATAGCTCCTTTGTGTTCGTTGTTTCTCTCCAGACAATACACCAGGGGTATCGACCAATGTAATTTGCTCCAGAAGCTTCGAATATTGGAAGAAAGAGATCAGTTATTGCTATTTCGTTAGAGTGAATACATATTCCAGGATACTACTTAAGTTATATCTCAAAAAGCACACCGGATGAGGCATATGGGAACACTCAAATTTGGACAGAAAGGCAGTCCCAAATGCTGTAAGACCACTATATGGCATGTCTGCTTGAACCGCAACTGTGTTTCCTGGAATGCTTCTTTCATCGGGACCAGACTGCAGAAAACATACTTGTCAAATTAGAGATCACTGAGGCTCTGATGCAAGGCAAAAATTATAGAGAGAGTACACCAGGCAGACAGGCATGGAAGTCCTCAATTACTCACCATAATGACGACAAATCTATCCGTGGTCGGCTCTGGTCCAATATGTGCTCCTAAAAATAAGCAGTAAATTCAATATCATCTGCTGCGACGGTTTTTTAAAATGTTATAAAACTAGATAAATGGAGAAATGCAGGGACAGAGATAACATATTACTTACCAGGATAACTGCTTTTAAGCATGTGTTTGATAAAAGTTGTTTTCCCAGTGGAATACTGCCCAAGAAGCATAACCATAGGCTTGGCGTCAAAATCACTACTCGTCTGCCAGAGGTATTGAGATGGGAAATGAATGAGATCATACAATCAAACTTAAATGACAGAAACAGAGAAGTCGAGGGATCACTAGTCCATCTTAACGAAGACCAACTCAACCCTGTTAAACAGATGTCTCACTTACTAATGGAGGTGATACAAATTCATTGAAATGATAAGTTGTCTCTAATGGCTTCAGCTTCTGATCGTACAATCTCTTCAGCCCATCAATTATAGATGTAACCGAGGACCCTTGAACCTGACATGCATAGCCAGCAAAATAGCTCAGATAAGTAGATACATTACAAATAATTAGAACCTATTAATAGAAGATTATGAGATGATTTCTTCAAGCAAAGAAAAGATGAACAAACATCTACTAGATGCATGAATTCGGAAGACAAGCTTTCTTTTATCCACTGTAATTTCCGTCCTTACATTAAGAGAAGCTGAGCAGCAAAATTATTTGCTAGCAGATCATTCTCTAAGGAAAAACCCACGTCAACATCAAAGTCCGCCCAAGATGACGACTTAGCGAGTGACATTACCAATAAAGTTAAAAGCTTCATTTAAATGTGAAATTGTCAGTCTATAATCAATGAGACATGAAAGTACAAACTTGATTGACCTATATGACAATCAAAAACCACTGTAAGCTAGGTGGCTCAGCCCACAAAAGTATTACAAAGAAATGGTCATTGCATGTATTTTCTATTGAAGCCTACAGAACATCACAAGCAATCATTTTGGCCAGCTTTGGATATCTAAGAACAGACAACATATACAATCCATAGCCTACAGACAGAAGTTTCAATTTGTTGTTCCTGAAATCTGAATAAACCATTAAAAGGAAGCCCTTCAATCCAAAGCCAGCAAGATTTCCAGTCTTAAGATAGAAAGCAGTATTTTTGTTTATTATTTTTTGAAAGTACCAGTATCAGTGGTCTTTCTGGTCAATATGCGTGAAAATTTCCACAATATACTCCATAAGGAAGACAAGTTCAGCTCATCAAAACTTAATTAAAATACGGCCAAGCATTTTGCGTTTCAGTTACCTTTTTTGACGATCTTTGGGAGGTGAACCAATGAGACGATCGTGTGGGCTGGAGCTTTTTACTCTCTGCATTTAAGCCACAAGATTAAGCAGACATGCTCGTGTTTTACAATTCACATTAGGTGCATTTTTCTGCTGAAGTAAAAACATACCATTTAAAGTATCTGATTTTTTAAGTTTGTACTTCTTCTTCTGCATACATAACAGGGTATTAAGCATGTTCATACAGATAAAGCTAAGCAAAACACAGACAGAGGTAGAAAGTAGTTAGGAAAAAAGGCCTTACAGCTATCTTTTCATTGAGACCGTCCATATGAGGTGGCTCTACATTCTCCCAATCAACTGTTAGAAAAAGAAAGAAAATCAGTATCCTTGAAGAGGAGACTCGACAAAATTCTTTCTAGTCCAGATAAAGAATCTCGCCTTAAACTTTAATGACTTGTACCTTGGAATGGAAAAGAACACAAATATACTAGAACGGGGAAAGTAGACCATTTCATCACAAAGTAAACGATCCTAAGCAGGCATTTTATCGACAGTTTAACCATAGCCTTATGCTTATCTTACAAACGGTAGTTGCAGAAAATACACCAGCGGGAAACTATGCACTCACTTTCAGCACTCAGCAGATCTTGATTGATGGTGTATCCAGATTGTGCCAAAGAAACTAACTACATTAAAAGAGAAAGAAACAGAAAAAATACCAAATTGGGGTCGTACAAAACCAAAATAGATAGTAGTAATATACAGAAGCTACGAAAGGAACACAAATGTACCTGCATTGCAGTAATGAATTCTTGGAGACCTAGAAAACCTTGCCTTTTGGCATCTGCTAATGCCCATACCTTAGCAAATGAGGAAAGCCGAAACGTTAGGGGGAAAGGATGTTAGAGAAAACAGCGAAATACAAGCACCAATGTAACAATAACGTGATAAGTATTCCAAGATTTGCAACACTTCCATAATTCATATTTCTTAGCTAATGTAGAGACTGACGAGATGGACATCCTATATCTCTATTGACAGTAAAATCATGTATTCTATCTAAATGCAATGGAATGAACAAGAGAAAGCACCAATGAGTTTAATGACCTTTCACATCGAGTCCAAATAAGCAATGTTTGTCCTTGACAAATGAACGTCTTATGCCACTAGAGTGCCTCCATATTGATGACTGATGTACTAAACTTGCGATGTTTACACTCAAATGCAGGTTAACTCCTTAAAGACTTACAACACCTTATATTCAGTACTCTCAATCGAAACATCCTCTAATGATTTGACGAGCTAAGCTTACATTTTCCACCACTATTACTTACATTGCATATGCTGGAATAGATAAGGTCCACCACCCATTACTCGAAGGGCTTGTTTGGTTAAAATGATAACGATTACAATGTAACCAACCATTTTTAGTGAGAAAATAAAGGAGGGTTAGAATGTTGGATGTAATCGTCATCACAATGTAATGAGATTTCCATTTAGTTAAGGCAATCACCATTCTCATTACGTCACTAGATGTAATCAATTACTCTCTCCCTCTTGTGAGGCCTCTTCTCCGTCTCAAGTTTCACATTTTCCTACTATACTTCATTCCATTACATTGTACTCGTAATCCTTATCCCTCCAACCAACCAAACATAACCTAAACATTAGCAACCAAACCCTACTCGAAAGCTTACCATCAATTTCATTCACAAAGGCATAGTATAATGCACACAATTCCAACTTCAACTCTAGGGTTGTTAAGCTTCTTGACACATGCAATCATTTCATACAATTTAACCTAAATCTTCATGTTCTAATAAAACCCATAGCATCAAAGTTCGAAACTCAGTCGTAGATTTGAAAAAACCCAAGATTGATACACAGTACAGCAACAAAATTACCCAAATTTTCAGCAAAAAACCAACACCATCACCTAATAATTAACCAACAACAATATATTTAACCCTAGTGCCTTAAAGACTCCCGCCATAAGGTGGGGAAAGGGGGGTCGGATGCACGCAAGTCTTACCTCTATTGAAACATAGAGAGGCTGCGCACGGACCCAAAATGAAAATTGCGTCAAGAATCGCACCTAATAATTAACCCTACCCAAAAAAAAAAAAAAAAAAAAAAAAAAAAAGAGGGTGATACAACAAATATTTACCAAAAATTTAGAAAAATAGAATAAGAAATCAAACCTGCTTGAGATCTTCTCTGGGCAAATTCGACATGCTGAAAAATTTAATTGCATCATTACCAGTAATGCGACCATCTCCATCTAAAACCAATGAAAACCCATCAAAATTGAATTAATTAAACAACCAAAAAAAGCCCTAATTTTCTGGCTAAATTGAACCAAATTCCAGAAATTAAAACAAACCCAGAAATAATAATACGAAAAAAAACAAAGGGTAAGTACCAGAATCAGCAAAATCAAACCAATCTTGGTATAATTTCTTGGTTTCTTTAGAACATGGGCTAAATGATGTTACCGCTGTTATCTCCATTTTATTATTTTGTGTATCTTAAGTGACAAATTTTATTCAACAACTTATCAACTTCTATTTATAATATTGTATATGATAATTTATTAAAACCAAAAAAAAAATTTATTTAGCGAAAGATTTTGTGTTCATGCAATTTTTTTTGGCGTGGATTTATGAAACGACGGCGTTACGAGGTAGAGTTAGCTGGAAGATCGTTAGAAACGGTGATAATGTCTGCCACGGTGTCGTATTGTTGGGGTTTTTTTTGGCGGGTTGTTATGTTTCGCGCCTTATTTCGTAGGGCTGTGCATGTTTAATGCTCTTGTGCTATGGAGTGGTAGAGGCTCAAAGACAATGGCAAATTAAAAAAGGAAAACGTTCGGGATCACGGTCGTTTTCGGTTTTTGATTTTTTTTGCATTCTGAAATTCAAATTGATTGTATTTATGATAGTCACATAAAATAAAAAATGAAAATCGACAGTCGAGAACCGCTTTTTCTTGTTTTGTAGGACGGAATTTTGGTTTGTCAGGGGAAAAAAAACCGAAAATTGAAAACCTAAAACGATGCCAAACGAGCGATAAGTTTAAGATTTTCGGACACAAAAGGGTGTTCTTAGGCCTCAGCAATTCGAACAAAAGCTTCCTTTGCTAAAGGATCAATCTAGTCCGGTACCCTCGACCACATTACCTTACTTTGAGACGAATGACGTCGAGGCTACAGTGATTCTCAAATTGAGAATAGATTTAAGAAAGAAAAACAAGGATAAGGAGTATAGAAGAATACATCGAGCAATGTCACACAAAAGCTCCATCGCATTGGGAGGAAAAGGGTTACCCCCAACAATTCACTTAGCTGGTATGGATTCAACAAAATTCTCATATAAGCTTCATAACTTGAAATCAAACATTACACAGTGAACCCAACTGTTGAATTATATAGCTAGATATACAAATGCAGTGCACAAGGCAAGAAATGAACCAACCTGGATCACATTGAATTCGCGCAATATCACAAATGACAAAATTACATAGATACAGATGCAGCACGCATGCTGTAATAGCAGCTGATGCCAAAGAATGCAGATACCCGCGTTCTGATGTAAAACAAACAAAAAGAAACGCCTTGACATGTACAATATGTGAACTGAACATCGTCAAGCTCCATACACTAACATGGCTTCCCTAAGCAAAGCAATGTCTCTACGTTCAGAATCCCTTCTCTACAGATAGAGGCCTGGAGGGAGAGTAGGAGCTCCTCAACAGAGAGCGATTCCTAGAAATCTAACTTCTGAGTCAGATAAGTTGACTTGGTTTAAGATATTCCAATCGTCTTCTGAAGTAGCCATAGCGTTAAGGATAACTCAACACCAAAAATGAGTTGTAGCCAACTCCTATCCAACATAAATCCATAAACAGATATGCCAGCTCTGTTGTTCTCAAAGTATTTCACTGTAACATATAAATATCCAGAAAATCGATGATTAGCTACTTACATGAAAAGGTAACATAGACAAAAAAGTTCAGCATACATCCTGCAGACTTTAAGCATTAGTAGCTTACCAAGAGCTTGTCGTTTCTGAAACGAGATTGAGCTGTATGCATAAGCTGGCAGAAAGCTTGTGGTGTCAACATCATCTTCCTCATCTCCAGCATCATCCACATCAGACTCCCCTGGAGCCGCACTGGAGAAAGGTTGATAGGCATTGTGCGCTAGAGGTGTTTCAGTCTCAGAGGCGGTGAACGAGTCTATAGTAGCACAAACATGCCACTTGGCAGCAAGACGGGTGATTGCCTGAGCTTTGTGTGTAATTTTTGTGGCACTTCGCAGTATAATCATGAGCCCGGCAACAAGACTTACAGAGCACAGCTGTAGAATAAAACAAAATTCTGACCGTCAGAGCTGTTGCATTTCACGCAGATCATAGTGTATACATCTACAACATACGACATTACCCCAGTGCCTCAAAGGCTCCCAAGTCCCACCTATGGCGAGGTAGGGGGGGTCAGATGTACGCAAGCCTTACCCCTATGTTGGAAACGTAGAGAGGCTGCTAACATAATGTACATTTACATCTCTGAACCAAAATTTTGAGGAGTTATAACAAGAAATGACATACTACAAGTTCTCCAGCTCTGAAAGGGCCCATATCAGCATGGGGTCTGGTTGAGACGAGCAGCGATGTAAATAAACTCATGGTGATCAATATCAAGGACCCCAAGATAAATCTACGATAACGGTGGCTAATGATCCTCAAGTGTCTCCTGATGCTAAGGTGATCCTTTAACACAGACCCCACATCAGAATTCATCTCGAATACAGTAGCAAAGTCCTTCAGTCGTAAGATCTGGAGGTAGCAGATCACACGAAAGAGAACACACACCAGGAAGAAAACTAACGTCCGGTAAACCCATGAAATCAGCTCAAATGTGCATGCTACAACATCACTCAATACAGTGTCACCCAAGTACCCAATTTGGATGGACCCAGAGGCATACCACCATATTTTGTAGGCACATTCAACGGCAAAGCATGGAAGAACAAATATTGACAATATCCTCAATGATCTCTGCATTAATTAAAAGGAAAATTAGAATCATCAAACTCTCTGAACCAGAACCGCACAATTTTCACCAACGCTATAACATTGGCTACAGAAACTAGTACGAGTACATAGTACAGCATTCTCTACTGAGGCATTTCCTTTTACATGTTACATCAAGGAAACTACAGAGAAGCAAATCAAAAATGTCAATAATTTACATAGCAACCAATAAATTTAACTCAATTTTATGCAACCAAAGGAATACAAGATTTACTAGCAACTCAATCAAGATAACTGTCAGTGCTATTCGTCTTATCCCATTCGGCCAGAAAATTTGGGAAAGCAATCAAACCTAAAGCTCCCCTGAATATAGCAAACAGTGATCAGAAAATTTCTCAGGATAGTATACTGAGAGGAGCAGAAACAGATATCGGTCATCACCATTATGAGCAGCAATAAACGAAAGCATATAGTAAGCAGAAACCAAGTTAACTAACACATTACTGATCCAAACACAAGTTTACTGCTTATGACTCTCAGAAGATCAATCTAATCTCCCCCTATTATAGAAAAGTAGATTACCAGAAGAAATCAGCGACATAAAATAACCCATTTCTGATAACAGCTTAGATGATTTAAAGGTTGTTCAACACAATGATAGAACACTGATTCAAAAAAAAAACCACACACACACATAATGAATACCATATACCCAGTATAGACACTCAGAGCCCTGCAAAACCAATTTCTTCTAAACCACTTATCATATCTTGAGATGAAAACCTAAATCCATTACACCAAACGTTCTACAACACACAGGAAAAGGCACGCTTATAAGTTTGAATGATAAATTAGGCACATACATTGAGCTGAGTTGTATAATGATGCCTAACAGAGTCGCTCTCGTCAACAAGCTTATCGAAGAACAAGAATCTCCGGAGACCATATTTTCTTACAAAATGAGAGAGGCAAAGAAATGACAGGGTAGCAACACTGGAAAGAGAGAGTTGCACAACAGTGTCGAATGGCCGGTGGTGATGAGCATCACAAGTAGGGCAAGAAAGGTAGAAGTGGGACAAGCCGGGAACGACAAGGGCAAACAGAACAAAAACAAACCAAGACACACAAGCACTCCACCAAGTTGACTGGTCAACGCACATCCAGCGGAGGCAGGTGCGGAAACTGTGTAATTCGTCGTAGGCAAAAGAGATTGCTCGATTGTATGTCTTATTGCTGTTCTTCCTAGTAGGCATTAAGCATTCTCTCGATGTTGACTCGTCTCCCATATCTTTCAGGTTTTGATTTGTATCAGGCAACCTACCAAGTGAGCTTATATCAAATAACTACAAACAGCATATAGTTAGGGGACTTAGTAGCTCAGGACATGACTTTAAAAATCAAACCTGTTTGTAGTACTATGTTCAATATCTGCAGTAATGAGCTTGTCCACAACTTCGATATCGGTCATTGATAATATTTCCCCTCACCTAAAAGCAAATCAAAGCCATCAATTCAAACTCCAAGTAGAACACTATAAACCAGGAAAGCAAAAGTAAAAACTGAAATCTTCCAATGGATTTGACAACATTATAATGGGAGTGTGTGCCCTGTGTGATTAGAGGATACCAACATCAAAACAGAACATTCTTAAACAATGATCCGATCACCAGATATTCGTGCATAGTCTAGCTCAAACTTCAACATCACCATAATTTGTTTGTCCAAAATAAGAATTCAGAAATGAGTGGAAATACATTCCTCACAATGAGAAACAATCTAAATACTCTTCCAGGAGAGCCTTTCCAATCTTGGCTGTGAAACCCGAAACTAAACATGGTTGGTTGAATTGCTTAGACATTGATCAGAAGAACACATGGAGCAACACCAGTGAAAAGCACCATCAACTAAACATGTAGATTAAACTGATAACAATTTGGGCTTTGACTTCTTCATTTGAATCATTTCAGGTCCATTTCCAATCAAGAACCTATCTTTTAGCAAATTTCAGGTCCCAAGAACATAAGATTCAGTACTAAACACTACGTAACAATTACTGTAAAAAAAATTACCAGTTACGAAACTAATCACAATTCTCAATCCAATGTTTCTGATAAGCCCTTCATCCTAAACCCGAGTCAGGAAGTCGGATGTACGCAACCTTACCCATACAAATGAATTCTGATATACGCAACCTTACTCATACAATACAATTCGGATGTACGCAACCTTACTCATACAATCTTATCCAGTACAAAAACCAAGTGGCACTAAACCCAATACTTTTTTGAAGTTTTAACCATAAAATTTAGAGGAACCCAAGATTAAATTTCCTTTCTTTTGTTTTCACTAATTCTCATAATTAAGAGGAAACTTGATTCTGAATTTTCAGCTAAAGCCCATATATCACCAACCAAACCAAAGCCGATAAATTAATTAAAAAAAAAAAGAGGCAAACCTGGGAAACATGTGACGAGATCACAAGATCAGCAGCTGATGATAGATATTGCAGCTTCAAAAAAACTGCTGAAAAAAAAAACAATCATGTCATTATTTATTTATACAAAAATGATAAACAAAATGTACATTAAACAAATACAACATGATGAATAAAATTGTGAGAAATTCAGACTTACACAGCCAAAAAGTTTATGAAACAGGGATTCTTGTTTTTTTTTTAATTTTTTGGGATTTTGTCAGCAAAATCAAACAAATTAGGAATTGTTGGCTATTTTGACCAAAATAGGATGATTTTTTGTAGGGCCTTGTTTGTTTGGTGATAAAATTGGTATGATTTGATTTACACACACACAAAAAAAAAAAATTTATGTGGAAAGAAGAGAAGTAGAAATCAAAATGATTTATAATCACTTGAATTAAAAAGTGGGGGCAAAAAAGGAACAATTTGACTTCATTGTACTAATATTGTGATGTTATAATTTATTAAATTATGTTATCACTGAACCTTTTGTTTTGTCATGTTCTTATTGGTTCCCTTCACCATCAGAGAGTGAGATGTTGATGACTTGATTTTTGTTTCCTGTTTTAACAATTTGGGTAGAATTCGTCAAATTATGGGTATGAGTATATTAATGCACGACTAGAATGGATCGTTGTCCAACCGACTATATAAACGTATATTATACGTAGTATTATTGGGTAGAAGAACCGTCGTTTTTGAGTCGTGAGAAGTATCATACATTGATGGATGAAGTATTAGTTAATGTATTGTTCGACTCGGTGTTAGTTTTATGATGAAATCTCAACGTAAATGTGGCTCAATCTTTTGTGCGGACAAAGCTATGGATATGCCTAATGATAAATAACAAATGTACCATCAATTTGTCTAAAATCTCCAAAATATTGTGTAGAATTGCAAAAACGTTCAAGAATTATTACGATATTTTATTAATAATCCAAATCATTATGAAAATAAAACTTAATTGTTATCAATCTTATCATTGTTGTATCGTCACATATACTCTCTTATTGGCATGGGAGCTTCACTTATGAAGTAACAGAAACGACGAGGGATGAATGTTTTTTTTTCATCCGATGTTTGTTTGTTGTCCTCATCTCACATGTGTTTTTGACCAAACAAATCACATATCCTCACATGCAACAGCACAGTGTGTCCCTTGATATGAGGGGAGGGAACTGCTTATGCCTAATTGCCTATCACTGAACTCAATTACGTCGTCGGTTTCATTAAACATTTTACGTTGGGGTGATTACGTGAGAGTGTGAGACACCGAAGTATTCAAACCAAATGTGAAAGAATTGAACGAAACCGAGGAAATATACGTACATATAAGATCGCAAATACTAGGATTGAAGTGAAAACGAACAAAAAAAATCATAGCTTAATAATACAACATAAATTTACACCAAGAATGTGCAGATCATGTGGTGATGCTAAGTACAAGAGAGAACCAAAAGGGGTTTTGGAATCTACATCTGGTGGTGTAAAGAATACAAGAATGAACACATGAAACCTCGAAATCCAATGGCCGTATGTGCAGGATCATGTGTAACAATGAATCGCCATTCGCTTGCCTGTAGCATATCTTTCTCCCCCTCCTCGCGCATCTCTCACACTGTCACTCACTCCATGGCGAAAGGGAGGGTGGCAAAAAGCTTCCGACGATTCTATGGGGACTAAGATTGGACAAACGACAATTTTGATATATAGATTAGGCCCCAGTCTCGATGCCTGTTCTATAAATTAACAATGGTCTTCCCAAGAAGCCATAGTACGAAGGACATTTCGATACCAAAAATGAGTTGGAGCCAAGCCCTGTCCAACATGAATCCATACACTGTGATCCCTGCTTTGTTGTTCTCTAGATATGTCACTGCCATATACAAAAATGAACATGTTTAGATTCTATATATATACGTGCTCAATCTCGTCAGCAGATAGATTAGATAGAAGAAAAGTGTCGAGCATGAGAGATTGATGTATCATACCAAGAGCTGATCGTTTCTGGTACGAGATTGAGCTGTAAGCATAGGCAGGTAGAAACTTGGTGTTGTCCACATCATCTTCCTCACTTCCGGCATCATCCCCTTCTGAAGAGTCTCCATGGCGAGCATTGGAGAAGGGTCCATCGCCATTGTGGCCTACTGGTGTTTCAGTTTCAGAGGGTGCAAACGAATCAATTGTAGCACAGACATGCCACTTTGAAGCCAGGCAAGTGATTGCTTGTGCTTTGTGTGTAATCTTAGTGGCACTTCGCAGTAGTATCAAGAGCCCTGCCATTAGGGTGATGGAGCACAGCTACAGGAGATTAAGAGACAGAAAAGTGTACTTAGAACTCTGATGATTTAATATTCACGTAAGATTAACTAGCATTATGAGATATTGACGACAGAAACAAAGAGACATACAGCAAGGTCTCCAGCTCTGAAAAGGCTCGCCTCAGCATGGGATTTGGTAGTCACTAGCAGTGATGCTAAAAGGCTCACTGTAATGACTACCAAGGCTCCTAAGATGAACGACCGATAACGATGGCTTATGATCCTTAAATGCCTCCTGATTCTAAGGTGTTCAATTAGAACAGAACCCACATCTGAATCCATCTGAAACACAGAGGCAAAGTCCTGCAGCCGTAGGATCTGGAGATAGCAGATGAGACGGAAGAGGACGCACACTAGGAAAAAGACTAAAATCCGGTAAAGCCATGACATCAACTCCAACGCACATGCCACAAGGTCACTCAAGATGATGTTACCCAAGAAGGGAATCTGTGAACCACCAGAAGCGTACCACCACACTTTGTAGCCACATTCTAGAACAAAACATGGGAGGACAAAGAAGGATAATATCTTCAGAGATCTCTGTATAAACCAAAAGGCATAGAAGAATCATTATCATTTTGCTTCTTATACAAGATTACAAGCTCCCTAATTACTTTCAACTTAGATTAATCCAAAAGGTATCATAATTTCAGTGAAACATTTCAAAGGCCAACAATTGGTATCAGGTGTATTAAAAAGCCAGCTCTTAATTGAAATCATCCAGGTTGGCCACTTTTGACTACCACATTCCTGAACTTTTGTCCACATTAAAAAATGCCCATAATCTGTAGGATCTATCTTCTCAAATGTCGACCACTCATACTTTAGGTTATAATATGCATCATGTGTTTGCTAGAAGTTTCACATGCAATAAGACATCAATCTAGGCTGTTCATGATCACATTAGCTAATCTGAGGCTAAAACATCCTACTCAAGAGAAATCGACATAGAACGAGCAAATCATATTCCTCTATATTCACTTATTCAATCCCTAAATCTTCAGCATCACACAATACAATACAGCTTGGTTATTTAGGGACCAAATAATGACACTAGGAATACTTTTATATATCAGTCAAGTTTCAACTTTGTTTTCATAGACAAGTGATTAACAATCGACAGTGACGCGTACAACACTCAAAACAGAAAACTCAGCCACCTAAGGTACCACAAATTTGGTATTCAATTATTTCAACATACCCAAATGCTATGGGGATGCAGATTTTGGCTTTCCACATACAATTAATTTTACGGCATAAACGGAAGAGCAGCAAAAGACTCCACGGAAACTAGTTAATGCCGGATTATATTATTAAGAAGTTGGAAAGTGACACGCTGAAAATCGACATTACATTGACTAATACAACAGATTTTCCCACTAAATTAAGATAAAATCATCAACATCATACAATCACACAAATTTGCACCAAAATAATGATCAGTGGGATTGTGGGATAGCATACATTATTTACACAAAAACGAATAATTATCGGATAATCGTTTTCGCCCAAATCACTTAACTATATGATCTATATCCATCACAATAGTAAAAGAAACATATTCCTGGGCATCAAAACCCAGAAATTTGTATGCAAGGACGGCTAATTAATTTTAATTAAATGAGAATTAACAAACATCCTTGTTCAATCTTGTCGTAAAATGAAACTTAATTGTCACTCCACCAAAGCTTGACATATCAATTATACACAGTTCAATCATTCACACCAAGAATCGAAAGCGCAATTTGCCAACAATTCAAGACAAAAATTCAACCTAATTTCATCAGAATTCTTTTTTACAAAATTTAATCAATACTAATTCATATGAAACATAAAAATAAAAAAAAATAAAAAAAAAAAAAAACCCAAATTCTAATCAACCAATAAAAAAAATTCTACCCAAATTACCAAAAAAAAAAAACAATATCAGACGAACGAAACCCAGAAACAGGATCATCAAATCAAAAAAACAATTTGTACCCAGATTCCGAAATTCGAAATAATCAAACCCCAATTCATCAATTACTCCAAATAATCAACAAAATTCACAATAATTAAGACCCAATTTAATGAAAATAAATGCAAATTATGATATAAAAAAAAAACTATATAATAAAAATAAAAGGGGGAAGAACATACATTGAGTTGGGTAGTATAATGATGGCGAACAGAGTCACTCTCATGAACAAGTTTATCAAAAAACAAGAATCTCCTGAGCCCATATTTCCTCACAAAATGCGAAAGCGAAACGAAAGACAAAGCCGCGACGCCCGAAAGAGAGAGCTGCACAACGACGTCGTAAGGGCGATCATGTTTGGCGTCGCAAGAAGGACAGGTGAGATAAAAGTGGGAGAATGCAGGGACTACAATAGTAAATAAGATGAAGAAGAACCAAGAGAGGGAAGCTGTTAGATAAGTAGATTGATCAACACACATCCAACGGAGGTATGAACGGAAGCTGTGGAGTTCGTCGTGAGCGTGTGAGAGAAGCCTGTTGTATGATTTTTGTTGTTGGTGGTGGTGGTTGTTTGTGGGTAGTAAGGCTTCTCTTGGTGAGGCATCGTCTCCCATTTTTTTGTTTTTGGGGGATTTTTTTTTTGAAATGGTGGGGGTGGTTTTTAATGGTTTATATACTCGATATAGGATGGTGATTTGGAGAAATGAGGTTTTTGATTAACTAATTTGCGCGTTTGTGAGCTTTGGTCGAGTTGGGTTTTTGTTTATTTTTTTTCCTAATATAGAACTTGAATTTTGCCTATATGTAGGTTACAACTTACAAGCCATGGTAGCACGGATACGGATACAGACACGGATACAGACACGAATATTTAGACGGATACATGATATGACACTTTTAAAATTAGCAGATACGAATACGAATACGGCAAAAAGCAAAAACTAACAAGTACTTTGAATGCAAATATTTTCGATTGCCCGTACTGTGCGAGGGTAGGTAGAAGTGGGGCTGGTGCGGAGGGGTCGCTACTGGACGTCGGTCAAAGAGGTTTGCTGAGGCGAGGCTGATCGAAGCAGAAGAAGATGGAGAAGCAAGACATGTAGTCTCGCTACCTGCTAGTGTAATTAGTGGAGGAGAAAGAAAAAAATAGTTTCTTTTAAAAAAAACCTTGTCAAACGACGTAGTTTTGTATCTGGTGGGTGTCCGATTAGTGTACAAGGAAATTAAGAAAAACCGTGCTTGTTTCCTAAAATTAAATAAAAAAAACAGACACAGTTTTTGGTCGTACGGTGTCAGAAAATGACACTTCACTGAACAAGAGTGTCCGTGCTTCCTAGTGTTACAAGGGGCGAGTGAGGTTCGAGCCGAATCAAATATACTAGGAGTGAGTAAAGTTCAAGCCAAATTGAATGTATCTCGATAAGGTGTTATTTTCGATGTATTGATAGTCCATTAATTATCCTGGTTCAACGCAATGGTCGAACTAAAATTGGACTGCATAGGTTTGGTTGAGCTGGGTTTTTGTTGTTTGTTGTTCCTAATATAGAACATGTATGTATTTTGCGATTTTGGCTATATGTAGGGGACTAGGGAGTGAGTATAAGATCAAGACGAATCGGTTATATTTCGGCACGGTTTTATTCTCGGTGTATCGGTAGCCTACAAATTCAATATGGTTCAACTACTCATCAAACCAAATTTGGATTGCGTAGGATTTGATCTGATTCTCGATCTACAGTTTTGTGGATTTTATTTACAGTCTAGTTTAAACTTTAGACCTATACTCATTTTGGGCTTTACGGAGTATGGTGCATTCGGATTCCCCCTAATTTAGAAGTACTTTTTTTATATCTATTTTGAGTTGACATGATCCATTAGATAAGACTTGATGTTAACTTTTAACTGATATGATTCATATATATGAATGTATTGAAATTGATTGAGTGGACTGTCTTTGCACAATTGGCATTTGGCACCAATGGACTCTGATAGCCCCTTGCGTTCCTCTCCTGAACCAAACGTGATATGACGACACCCTTATGTCTCTTGTCCCTCTAGGATCCTAATCCGTACATCTCTATCTCATCTTCTTCCACAATCACAAGAAAAGCGAGATGACGAGAAGAAACCCGATGTTACTTGGAAATCGATCCCGATGAGCCAAAGAGAAAAATACAATCAATGAAAATCAATCACAAATTCTTAGTACTAATAATGGTTTTAATGGTCCGCGGTTATTAATATAGTCACGGACCATTTAATTATGCACGCCCGACAAGATCTTTCTCAAGAACCCATGAAGACTTGCCGACCGAGAGTGATTAGTTTGCAGGATGTTGCGGGTTTGGCTAAGTATTTTGATGGCAATGAAGTGCTACTTCCTCCTTGGGAGGATGTAATAGATATTACTCCCTCCGTCCTATATCAAAAGCCCAAAGCGTTTTTGTAGTGAAATAAGAAAATTTGATATAATAAGTTGAGTGGTGTAAAAGGAAGAGAAAGAATGTGAGGATTAATAAAAGTAGGAGAGATAATGTGAGAGAAGATGTAATAATTTAATGAAAGTAAGAGAGAGAAATATGTCCCAAAATAGATGGGGTGTTTGAAATGGGACGTCCCAAAATGGAATATGGGGCGTTTGAACTGGGACGGAGGGAGTAGTAGTTTTTTTGACAGAGGGAGTAGTAGTTAGTTATGTTATTTTCGTCTTGTAACCAAAAAAAAAAAATAATGATCTTAATGTTTAATTTCCCTAGCCTAGTTCAGTTGAAATTCTCCTTGAAGAATTATCAACTACATACTCCATATAGATCATCTTAGAGCCTCACCTCCCACTTTAGTTTAAATTCACAAAAATGTGTTTATATAAAGTTGTATAAGTGTCTATTTGTACTCGTATATTACAGCTGGTCAACTTTATAAGATCATTGGATATTCAAATGTCCAAGCAATGAGGCCATGGGGGCATATAATGCTTGCATGATACGCTAGTTTTCTTAGCAAAGCTAGTTAAGAAAGCAATTTTCAATTTTCAATTCTCAATCCGACAATCCATATATATGACCGAAAAAGGCAATTAAAAAAGTTTATTAGGAATAGAGTCAAATGTGGTCATATTAAATATCACGGATCTTGAGGGTCATTCTAGCGCTCGAAAATGAGATAGAGATGCTGGTTAATTTTGTTATCTTAAACCTTTGACAAATTATGAAGGTTCTGGGTAATAGAACTGTAAGCTCTATAGAAAAGTTTTTTTGTTTCAAAAGTTCGTGAACTTTGTTTTGACTTTGTTAAAATTTATATGAATTGGTGAATTTATAATTTAAAAAAAAATTGACAAAATTCAACAATCATTATTTGAACACTTCTGAATTGATTTGATCTGATATAAATGAAACTGATCTTATCTGATATGAATGCATTCGGTCTACTTTGAAGACACTAATTAATATGTTGTTATATCAAAACAGGGCCTAACGATACAAACATATTGGAACCCGAGCATCTAATTATTATTGGATTGGAAATCGAACATTGGAGCAGTTCTTACTCCTTTGTGAAACACTTTTCTTACATCCTGGTAAAATCATACACTTTTCATTGGAGATCGATGTTCTTACACCTTTGTGAAACGTCGCGCGAACTCACAATCACTTTTATAATAATAACAACGCCTCAATCACTAGTTCGTGTGTGGCATGGGACTGACGGTCTCCAGAATGTACTTTTTAGAGACTATATATCCGCATTTGAGTAATTCACTTTAGTTCTTTTAAATTGAAAAACAACGCCTCAATCTCTAGAACAGAACAGATCCTTTGGATTCTTCTAAATAGTTTTTGTATGTATAAAGTAAAGTAGTGGTTAAACGACTACATCAACCAAAATTATTTTTGCTAATTATGAAGGAATATAATCTAATTAAATAGTACTCGTTCTAAATAGCTTGAATTGCTCAGCTCTCAACTCAACAGAATACGTATATGCACAGCTGGAGATAGGTCCAAATTTCATGAGAAGGACATGTTAATATGTTACACTTTGCTCCATCAAATCGAAGTTCTTAAAATATACTTATATTTCAACTTCGATTGATGGTTTGCCACATATCCATGATGGTCCGATCCCATAATATTATAGCATTATTCTCCATACTAATAATACTCCGTATGTCCATTGTCAACAACAATAATCAGTTGGCTCTTGTTCTTTACCTCTATTTGTTAATCCCAAATTAAGTGAAAAAAAGCTAAACATATGCCAACGCAAAGATTTGAGTTAGTTTTATTTTAATCAGTAATCAGTCCTATGAATAAAGAGTCACTTGGTGGTGTTAGCTAGGTACGGTGAATTGACAGTAAGTAAGGAGGAGAACATGGCTCATAGTTTTTGTTGCACCAACTTCAGGCTTGATCGATACGGAGCCAGATTAGTTAATGCATGGTTAAATTATGAAAATTCCATTAAATATTATGTGAGGCTTGTCAACTTGTGTGTGAAGTTTTAGTTGATTTCTATATTTTGTTAATTTACCGAAAAAGTTCATAGATTTCGCTTTATGGTAAAGGTGGAATTTCTGACAAGCATATTGATGAAACCATCGGGGGCTCGAATCTTCTTAGGGCACGTACAGTGATGTGTTTCAACGGAATAGAGAGTTAACTCTTGAAGAGATAGGAGAGGGAAGAAGTTAACTCCAACCTCATAGTGGTGTGCTTTAAGAGAATGGAAAGTTATCTCTCCATCAACAAGTAGCTAGTTACAACTCCTTCTCCTCTCACATACCCCACGTCCCACTCTCATATAATATGTTACCGAATTACGGTAATCAACCACGTTTAAACAATTTTAACAATTTAATAAAATTTGAGAATAATTAATTTTCAAAAATAATTTTTCTACTAAAAAAACATTTTAATTTTTTAAAAAATTAATTTTATAATATAATATAATTTTGATGTCGACTTAATTTATATGATATTGAAAAATATCGAACTTATAACGATTATTTACGGAAAAAAATAGTAAAATATAAGTGGAAAGTGAGAAGATGTGATGAAATAATACTATTGGGCCCACTAAAAGTGAGGTGGAGAGTTAGAAAAGAGAGTGATAGCATTGTAGGGGTGAAGTAAAGTATTGACTCTCCAAGAAGAGAGAATGTGCAGGAGAGTTAGTGCTTTATGGGGAGTGCGTTTCAGTGTTGTATATAGTCTTAGTCCTTGTTTGGTTTTGCATACTCCGTATTTGTTTAGGAGTTCCGAGTTCCTTTTTGATGATAAAAATCCATGAGAAATTCTTGGAGTTATTTTATTTTAATTTTTTATTTTTATCTCCATGAGTACTGAAACTTTCAAATAATTGTATGCAATAAGTAGTAAATCAGCCTAGATGGCAATTCTTATGCCATACCCCCGGCATTATATACGGTTTTTGTACTCTCGAAATATTTTGATGAGCAATTCACAAATATTCAATAAATACTCGTTGATATTTTAATGAGCAAACATAAATATGTCGAGCATGAATCGGCATATTTAATTTAAATGTCAAATTATATAATTAACAAGTCAAAGTACATAATTTAGCCGTGAAAAGATATAAACATTAGAGTTATATCATTTTTACACTATAATACATACTAAGTATTATCTAAGTTAAAACATGTAAAGGCACCACTTAATTAGAATACTATTGTAGGAAAATTTAACGTAAATAATCTCAACTTTCACTAGTTGTCCCAAAATAATCTCAACTTTGATTTATCTCAAAATAACCCCAACTTTGAGATATATCTCCCCAAAATAGTCCCTTCCTCTATTAAACATATTGTAGCTAGGTCACTTAATCCATTTAAAAGAAATTGTAAAAAAAAAAAAAGAATCAATTTTGTTCTCTCTCCTTCCGCTTTCCCTCCCATCCACGTGCCCTACCTCCGTCGCTATTCCTCGTGACCGTTGTACCCACCCTCAACACCACCACCACGAACCACATTCGTCGGCTACGTGGTGGAGGTGAGTGCGGCTCCGATGGTGGTTGGCAGGTATGGTTTGAAGGCTAGTGGGGAAGGGAGGAGAGGAAAGAAAAGGGCGGATGATGGGATTGAGATTCTATTTTTTCATTTCATCCTTTATCTATATAGAACTATTAAAAGGCAAGCATCACTTAACATCTAAATCCACTTGGCAATATTACCACCAATATAAGCTTATTTGTCAATATTTTGTCCAACTCACCAATTACTTGTAATCCACATAAGCGGCGTGTAAAACATATCTCTTTGAAAAGAAAAAAAAAAAACAAATGTCCCTCTTTTCTTAATTGACCCCGTCAGCAATATTTTTTTGGGGTAATTTTATTCATTTTAGGTCACATTCCATTTGTTCACCTGTCATTTTGTTGCTTGTATCGAGAAGTTCATTTTGTGAATGCACCACATGTCCACATGTATCTATTCAGAAAAAGTAGAAGAAGTTCCAATGGAACCTTGATGAGCCTGGTTGTGGACAAGGTGGCTAAGATGGCCAAGGTTAATGTTCGGCCTTTAATTAAAAAGGTAAGCGTTTCTTATTGTTATCGGTTTCCCTTTTATAATATTCCTAATTTGACAGTAAGTTTGTTGTAAATTGATTAAAAGACCCCCCTTTACAAGAAAAGTTAAATGACATATAGATATACACTAAGTTTGATGAATCCCATTTTAATGGTTTATTTTCTTCAGCTTTACCTTTGCGTGTGGTGATCGAGCTTAGCCCCGTAAGCCGAAATTGTTTCATCTGCATTCTTTGTTGTGTCACATATGTAAGATAACTCCTATAAGAACACAAAACCTTGAACTTCTCATTTATTTCACAATGAATAATTCATTAAGCATGTCATTTCTATAAAATTATTGTGACATTTATACACATAACTGTTGATAACCTTTCATGTCCTCTCCTGTCTTTAAAACACCAACATCCCTGAATTTGCATACATCGAAAAATCTAGGTAGTCAATCACCATCTTCGTCCTTCTTTAACAAAACTATATACTATTGTATTGCTCTTTCAAATACGAGTACTGATTGTTTCCTTTTAATTTCTTTTTTTTTTTACTTTTTTTTTTCAGGCTACTGTACATCAACTAGAAGCCAATCGTGTTACACAACATTCAAAGAACACAAAGAAGATTCAATCTCCTGTTATATTATGCTTTATGATGTATGCAATTTTTTGTTTTCTGACTTCGTTCCCACGTAAAAACAAAATTCTATCTGCGCATTCAAACACTTCGATCAGAGGATTTATGCTACTTTGAATTTATACTGAGATGAAACTATCTTAAAAGATTACCATGGTAAATTATTTTGCTTTTGCTATTAGCGGGTAATGAAATAATAAGACATGCCAATGAACAACTCCTATCCATTATTTTCAGAAATTTATATACACAACACGTACACCAATTATGCCTGGAAGCCGATCACCTACAACAATTATTGCAAAAAGGGGTATGACGTATAGGATCACAACTACTAATTACACGAGCGTAGATGTAGAGGTTACACAAAACTAAATGTAACATTTCACAAATATAGGTATCAAGTGGAAAGCCGAAACGAGTCACACTGGACGAAGAAGGAAAGGAGGATCAGAAGATCACGAGAAGAATAGCAAACGGAGAAAAGTTGAAGGGTTAGTAATTATTAATCATTCTCTAGCAACTTCTATTGATTTATATAAAACGCACTATCACCGATCGGAGGGTAGAAAATGCACACACAATGTATAATAATATACAAATTGTGTTTTATTTGCAGGATTACAGAAATGGAACCAGTTGACAAGACCGTGAATGTTGAGGAACAACCACGAGAATAAGAACTAGGAAGGTAGATGAGCGTCAAACAAAAAACATTCACTACAAGTTTTAAGTTTTTAGTTTATTTTCAAACAATTGCAAGAGTTCAAGTTTTAAGTTAATAACGCATTTGTTTCTAAGTTATCTAAGATGTTTTTTTTTTTGAAATAATCTAAGTTATCTAAGATGAAACAACATCTCATTTAGAACAAACAATATTGTCCTTACTACCTTCTACTATGTCATTCCTTTACTCTATCGTTACAATGTCTATGAAACAAAAGCAAGAGTTTCCTATCACTTTTGGCCTAAGAATATGATCATTTGACCTTCCAATTTGGTGAACAAAAAAAACTTTTTACCATTACTCATCAAACGTCCTTCCGACATCATCAACCCCATAAACAAAAAAAAATGTTTATCAAAGCTGATGGAGAAAATATAATTACCATCACGCATATTATATTCAAGCTAAAAAAAAGTCAAAGTAAATTACAAAAGAAAATAAACAACAAATGTATACGGAACAATAAAACGGAAAAATGAATTCCGAAAAGACCCGTGATGTTCACGGGTACAAACACTAGTTTTTATTTTTAATGTTTTAATTTTTGAACTATTAGATTAATATGGATGCATGGACAAGACTATCATAACTTAAATTCTCCAAGGTAACCTGTTTAACAAGTTGTAAGTTATCTGAGATCATTTTGAGAAAACATAGTTTAACGTTGGGATTATTTTGGGATAATACAAAGTTGGGATTATTTTGGGAGAGAAAGTGAAAATTGAGATTATTCTCGTTAAATTTTCCTAATTTGTATGCTTAAGTAAATCAATTTTGCACTAGAGTACATACATTTGTACACTAAAACTAGTACACAAAATCTCACTCACCGTTCATTTTAAATTGCTACAAATTTATACGTCAAACCCACCACACTTCGTCCACCCATTTTGTTCATCTTCCTTCAGAATAGTATCTCCACCAACGAAGCCCGCCTACTTCTCATTTATTTCATCTTCCTTTCTCACTCTCTCTCACAACCGCAACCACCCGAGTTGTGGCGCCGTTCTAGGGAGATCAGTGGTTGCGCGAGGGTGGTGACATCGTATATGGGTGGCTGGTACGGGAAATCGGGTGAGAGGAAGAGTAGCGAGAAGTTTTGGCAAGCAAGGGAGGCAATGGCGGCGGGAGAGGTTGTTGGGGGTGAGGTCACCGGCGACTGGAGGTGGTGGCTCGACCGGGAGTGGGGAGGAGAGATAGTGGGGAATCGTTTTCTATAATATTGAGTTGGGTTGGTTTTCAATTGGGCCGATTTCTTTTAATGAATAAGGGTATTTGTATATGACATCACTAAACATATACGAGGGGTTGAGGGGTAGTATGGGTATTTTTTATATTTGGGTTAATTCACGCGGTACCCTTGTATTTTGCCAATTTGCAAGTGGTACCTAATATTTTGCAAATTTGTACAAAATACCCTCGAGATTTGACTGCTTGCACACGGTACCCTAAACTTAACCCTTCCACTAACACTGTCAACTTTTTTAAAAAAAATAGGGTTAATTCACGTGGTACCCTCGTGTTTAACCGATTTGCACGTGATACCCAATGTTTTGCAAATTTGTAGCAACTACCGTCAAGATTTGACTGTTTTTACATGGTACCCACCCTTATCTTCAAAATTCCGTGAACGCCGTTAATTGGGAAAAAAAACAACCTTTAATTTCTCCTTCATCACTATCTCGATATTCCCCCTACCACCTTCATCATCACCATATTCAATTTTCCCCGCCACTGTCATCAACATTTTCATCCCTTTCCACCACTGCCATCATTTACACCTATAATAAACATCATAACCACCATTATGTAAAAACAATCAAATTTTCAGGAGATTTGGTACAAGTTTGTAACACTAGGTACTATGTGAAAATCGGCAAAAACACGAGGGTACCACGTGAATTAACCCTTTATATATTTTATGTGGTGACTGGTGAGATTGAGGAAATAGAATTGGAATATGGCGGGACATATGAATAAAAAATTAGGGATATACATTTAGAAATATATATGGATAAACATAAATACTTTCTCTTTTGTAATGGTCCGATCTTCTATAACAAAACTGACACATAGGTGCCACTGCACGCATGTGCCACGTCAACGGAAGTATGTTAGCACTTAATTTCTTAAGAGTCAAACTAGAACCCACAGTTTTCACTTTCGATTTTCAACTCAATACATGAATTTTCCACCATAAAAAGCATTAGAATTGTGTAACATAATTGATGAAAGTTTAAAAATCGTTAAATACGATATAATATATGAACCGTCCAGTGCTCTGAGTTTAAAACTAATTTAGGTATAAGTGTTAGTATCTATCCTTGTTAGGGCGAGACGAGGTTGAGTTAGATGGAGCACTATCATTGACTTGGGTTACATCCCCCATCGTACTAGGCTTTTGGAGTGTAATCCATTACCAAAATTGAAAGAGTAGTCCAACTGTCCAAGTACAAAAATACTGTGTAAATTTAGCCCAATTGGACTAGCGTGTGAAGTAGCGAGAAAAGCCGAATAAACTTGTGGAAGAGGTATTCGGAGAACTCTTTTTTCTCGGCTTATGTTAAAAATTACAGTCGTATTGGAGTTCCACATCTTTTGTCGTTATGTAGAGGGGAGTTGGACGGAAAGAAGTAAGAGAAATAAAGGAAAGGAAGAGAAAACAAAGGAAGGTGTTAGGAACTTGGGTCCGTTCGTACCATGAGAACAACTCATGGGGAGAAACAATAAACGCAACATAAATTATCGGAAACCATTTATGTTTTTAATTGATTTTATCAATATTTCAAAAGTATTTATACTAGTTATAATTCACCGTCTTAACATACAAGTAACACAACTTTCCTAATTACAACCTATCATAAATGTACTTCGTACATGTTCACAATATCTACAATATTCACGATATTACCATTATACTATGATTATATATTCCGACCATATTAGTCCATAATATCTCTCAATATCATTGAGTAATATTGCCACCTTCATTTTCTCTATGAGAAGGGGAGTGTCGTTTTCTTTATTTGGTTTGGATATTAGAAAATTTGAAGGAATTGGAAGGAAAATGAGCGTTTTTATATTATGAATTCTCTTTGTGTCCAATTCCGCCCTTTCGAGAGGACAAAGAAATGACAATTTATGAACATATTCTTCCATTCTCTTTCCTTTCCTCATTTCCCATGCATTTTTGCAAACCAAACGTTGGAGTGTCGAAATATCAATTTTCTTTCATTTTCTTTCCATCCAAATCCTTTCTACCAATAAGCTGTAAATGAAATACATTCGTGTATCTTTCATGGACAAATGGTGTAGACACTAATTTTTTTTTATTATTTTAGGTGTTTTAGATAGGTAGGAAACCTTTGTATTTTGAGTGGTTGTTTGGTTGCCACTCAAAATCATGGGAATTCAAAATTCCCACGAATTAAATTTTTTGGAGTTATTTGGTTGCCTAAAATCGTGGGAATTTGAGAAATCATGGGAATTTCCAATTCCTACAAAATGGAGGAATTGACTTACCTAGCCCTACCATGGTAGTTGGCAATAGAGGTGATCATGGGTCGGGCCGGGCTTAGGGTAAAAAGTAGGCCCAATGTGCGGGTCGGGTCGGGCTTTCTTTCGGGCCTAATCGGTCGGGCCAAGGTGGGCTTTCGGGCTCGTTCGGGCTTTTTTAAAAAAAGTCACGTATTACCTAATTTATACGTTTTTGATCACTTTACTCATTAATATTATCTACTACTTGCATATTTAGTTTGATAACGAATTATTATACATTTTTAAAGAGTTTTTTTATGTTATTTTCATAATTTATAATATTTTATTTTATTAATAGTAATATTTTTATTATTTTAATATGCTTTAATCACTACATTTAACCTAATTTTGCAACATTGAGTAATTTAATTACCAAATTCATCATAATACGACATCATTTACACTATTTTACATAACTTAGGTTTATAAAATTAAAAAAAATTGCGATTATTTTTAAAAGCGGGGCCACGAGCTCGGCCCATATTATTGCGGGCTTTTCGGGCCGGGCCGAATCGGGCTTTCGGACCTACTTGGTCGGCCCAAACCCGGGAAAAAATCGGGTCGGGCTTTCGGGCCTGGGCCATTTGATCAGCTCTAATTGGCAATTCATGTGGGAATTCAATTCCTACATTCAATCAAACAATTTTGGAGAATTTCATGTGAATTTATACAACCTGGGAAGTGGAACTTCATGGGTATTCCAAATTTCTGTATGCAACCAAATGACTACTGAGATATTATCATTCATATCTAAGGTTTTATCTGTCTTGCCAACCAAGTCGTTTTACAACTATAAATAAGAGCCCCCCCTTCTAGGATTAAAAGGGAAGCCAAGATGAAATAACCACAAAGGTCTCATTTTCTCCACCCCAAAGGAGTTGAGACGAAATAAGCCAAAAAGGACTCATCTCCTCCCCACAAAACTAGGTTAGATGGATTAAGCCACAAACGGCTCGTCACCTAACCAACCAAAATCATTTCGAGAATAAGTTCGATAAAAACCTCGAACTCAAAACCCTAACATCCCTGGAAATGACATCAAAAGAGTCACGGAAATTGTAACACGCAATCTTTCGATAATAAAATTCTTGCATTCTATATTTATTTGCGAATTTAAATTTTTATGGTTTACAAATGGTTCCTATGTTTTGAGTTTCACAACAGGCTAGTCAATGTTGGTTCCACTTTGAACCCACCGGTTCTATAGCGGTTCCTATTTCACGTACCGATCTTTTTGCTAAGACATGCTTACGATGAGGATCTCTAAAATATATTAAAACTGATCCGTAAGATTGCACCCAAGTGGCCCCATTTCAGAAAACACCCAGCCCAACTTGCATTGTATCTATCCAAAGCGTCACTTGGAAGAAACAAGATGGATTGGAAAGTAATGCGAAACACAACTGGACAATATTGAAGAGCGTGTTAATTTGGGAGCCAGATTGCAGATTTAGGGGCGCAAGAATCCTCAATTCAATACATTTCACATTTTGCATTCTAAATCAACCAACCATTTCGCAGGTCAATGTTGGCTAGACGTGCAGTCCACTTGTTAGTTGTCACCCATCCTCGTCATTTTAACACCTTGACTTACGCGAGGAGTATATAAATTCGGAGCTTATTACAAGTTTACAACTATTGGATTATCTTTAGGATACTAAAAACGAAAACTGAAAATAGAACCGAGTAATCTCTCAGATTTCGCAGACTCGGTTGCTCAACCCTGGATTGTCTAGTTTACGACCGTCAAGGCCTCTACCACCTCAGCTTAAAATCATTCAATGCTCGACTACCCTGTATCGTTTATCCAATTTGTTTGTTGATCAACAACAGTATTATGTATCGGTTCAAAACAATGGATATCGAAAAGTGGAGACGATTATAACTTGATCAGGACACGGAGTTAGGGAGGCATGACAAGCCCGTATAGTCTAACTTGACGAAGAAGACACAATTTTCCTAGATTTAATTGCACATTCACAATTGCGGCTCATAGCAACGTTCACACCATCTAGATTCAAAGAATTCATTAGGCTCAAATTGCAAAAGACAGACACAAGGACAACAGACTAATTGAACAAAGTCATCAATCAGCATCAATTTTCTAAGCGAATAAAGAAGGGCTTCTTATGCACTCAAAGTGTTCCCCCTTCAAATTGCATTTGGCAAAAGGGATCCAAATTTGACCAATTGAAAGAGTTGGAATGTAACAATTCAAAATCTGAGAGGCCAAAATACTGTGTTAATGCTCGGTTTCCAGCTGAATAATTGGTTTCAGCTACTAGTTTCACTAAATCAAGAATCCCGAATAACCTCTAATTCCACAGATCATGAGTCGTAGAATCGACACAATTGACATAAACGACGTGTAGACGAGAGGAAGACTAATTGGTGATTGTGTGCAAAATCAAAGCACAAGCACAGATAAACTTATATCCATATCAAAATTGCAATGCAGAAAATAGGTGCATTGGTAAACTTGCCTGTTTAAACAAAGAGAAGACATGCCAAGGAAAACGATGAGATCCTAGAGTATGAAAATTTGTTGTACCAGAAATGCAGTGGACAAATTATATTGGGTTTCATCTGCCAACCATTTTGGCTGTTCAAAAGTTCATTCACTTCTAAAATAAGCAACCAAACAAATTTGGCTGGTGTCGAATGAAAAAAAATCAGTATTTCAAAATTAGGTCAAGATCTTTTGTCCAAGAACACATTGGTAGGTTTAGAAAATGATGCAATAAACATTAACAATCACCCAACTTCTTCGCCTAACAGGGCTACTCATCATTCTGTTTCCACCCACATAGTAGCCGACGGTGCGACCGAGGACAATCGAATACCGTAAAGATACATAGAGAGGGACCGAAGATTCAAGGTTTTGGAATGAGTTTTCGAGACTCTTGACTTCCAAACTAACTCCAAAAGTCTCAAAACTCTACATATGCTCAACAGTTTTCGGGCTTGGGGAAGAAAAAGAAAGAAAACAGAAGCATGAAGAGGTATCTCTAGACTCTTCAATAGAGAGAAATTTACCACACTACTAGGCAATAGGCATGTGCAAAAACTTAACTTTACCAGCAAAAAAAAAAAAAAAAAAAAAAATATCAAAAAAGATTCTGAAACAAGGCGATATGATTAAAATTGATCTCCACAACCACAAGCATCCCATTTGTTGATAATGATAACATTTCTGATAAAAGTCTGCCGAAATCTCTTTCAGATTTTTCCACAATCTTACGGCAAAGAGATAAAAAGAAAGGAACAAACAAACGGGCAAACAAAGCTAAGGAGCTGTAAAAACTAAAAACCAAAGGACTTCGCCAAGTTTAAAGCTTCCTACGATTTTTAACCAAATTATGAAATAACGTAAATAATTGAAAGAAACGGAGAAAAATTAGTGCCCTGCAATTAAATACCTAATGTAAAGGAGTGCTACGGTAGCCATAATCGCAAACCCGATATTAACAGGATTGAGAAGACCAGCTAGCTAACCAGGAAGTTCTCCTACAAACGAGATTTTTGTTAGATGTTCAATGGAAAATCCAAATCAACCAGAAAACAAGAAATGAAAGAAGCATGCATTAGATAAAGTGGTCTAATCAATGACCAACAAAGACGAGCGTCAAATGCTCCACCCAACAAACACCCAACTAATGATTCCAGTGAAATGATCGTACAAGCAAAAACCTAATGTAGCATGATTTAAGTGAAGACGACATGATTACTAATCTTGCACACCTCCGGGCCACAACGGGGGTAAGGGGAAAGGGGATGCCGGAGAAATGAGACTTGAAAGACGAATGCAGCCTAAAAACTTTGATTACACAAAATTAATATCCACAAAAATGATTTGTTCACACAAAATTAATCCAAACACATTAGATTTCAGTCCGAATTGAGATGATGACGAAGATAACATGATAACGTTTATCGCTACTCTTGATGATTCAATAATGGAAACAGGTGGATGAACTGGACCAACATGTTTTTGCAATCACAATATCAGTGAGAGAAGAAACATGGAACGATGAATAGCAGGCCGAACTGACAAATCATAAACAACAAACACAAGTCATTTCCAGTGAATATGCCAAGTTAAATGTTAGATGAAAGCCTAAGAAAAAAGGAAGATGAATGCCAGCTTGAACTCAATCATGCTAAATACAGTCACATACTGAAGCTTAATCTTCACATAAACAATCCTTTCACATAAAATCATGCTAAATACAGTCACATACTGAAGCTTAATCTTCACATAAACAATCCTTTCACATAAAATCATGCTAAATACAGTCACATACTGAAGCTTAATCTTCACATAAACAATCCTTTCACATAAAATCATGCTAAATACAGTCACATACTGAAGCTTAATCTTCACATAAACAATCCTTTCACATAAAATCAGCCTAAACCAACTTCACATTTGACAGACTGAAGTCCCAAATGGAGGTGAAACTAAAGAAAAACATGGTTATCTCACAACAAATTTTCGCCATGCTAACAAGTAAAACAACCTTAATTTCAGACCAACACGACTTCATATTCGAAGAACAACAAACAAAAGAAACACCAAAGGATGAAGAACAGCCATAAATCATCAACAACAGACACAGATGAAGCATAACATAGCTAATCTCACAACAGAGGAAAAACACAGAATGATATGATGCAATGATGAGACAAAAGAACCTTGATTTTCAACATGGTAATCTCACAACAGATGCTCAGCCTGCTAACAACCTTGATTTCATGAGGAACACCCATAACTCACAAGACAAAGATTCAACAACGAGCGAAAGCTTACCAGGTAAGATTCAACAATGAGCGAGAACATAAGTGAATCAGAATATGAATAATTTCTCAACCAAAGTTTCAAGTCTTGTTTTCTTAATCTACAAATACAAGTTTTGATAAACCAAGTAACATTAGGGGCAACATTAACACTTGATCTTACAACAAAGACCTGTAAAAATGTGCCCCCTTCTACATCATTATCATCATCTACTAATAATACAACTCTAAATCTTCATATCATTTCATCATTATCTCCCATCGCCCCGCTCATCGGAACATCACCATCATCATCATCCCGGATCTCCCATAGTAATATCATTACCTTATACTCTTGGATCCCAAATCAAAGAGGGATACCTTATAGTAAAAATCCAAAGTTAATAAAAAAAAAGGGAAAAATTATAAAGGACTAAATAATACTCCTCTTCAACATCATACAAGATTATGATATCACATACGACTAAATTCCACCGATCCAAGATCATTTCGTCTTCAACCGATCTCACCCCCCCCACCCCTTTTCTTTTCTTTTTTTCTTGTTCTTCAGCATAAAAAAAAATCTTAAAGAACATAACATGAACAGAAAAAAAAAAAAAATCATTCCAGTCCAATTCAATCCAAACTCAAGTTTAATATATATTATCGTCGTCATATCAGAGACAGAGCGTGGTGGCGGGAAAATCATCGAAACCCAAACAATCAATCGGCGGTAGGTTGAGATCGAACGGCATCGGACACCTCTTTAAGGAGCTGGTGGTGCTACAATTAACAACAGCGGCGGCAGAAGACGACGCAATATCTGCTCCGTCATCGCAATCAATCACCGAGGACGACGAGTCGCAGTCGCTGCGACAATCCTCCGGAACTACCGGAGGCGTCCTCGGTTTATTAATACTAACATTTCCTCCTCCTTGTTTACTACTCATCCCACTCGACGCGGGCCGTTGGATCATCTCTACATCAGCCGCTGCCGCCGTCTGATGGTGAGGATGAGGATGTGGATGATGATAACAAAGCTGTTGATGTTGCTGGTGCTGGTCCTGATTTAGGTAGACGGCGTCGTTCCGATAATAAGGGGAGGGGTCGAGAACGACGCCGTCTACCGTCGAAGGGAAGTTAGTCTTCGCCTTCGGTCCGCGGAGTTGCCGCGCGGCTTTATCGTAAGCACGCGCGGCATCTTCCGCGGAATCAAAAGTACCGAGCCAGAACCGGGTTTTTTTCCACGGGTCACGGATCTCCGCGGCGAATTTGCCCCATGGGCGTTTCCGTACACCACGGAACTTTACGTTCGTGGCGCAGCCTGTAAGCGTCATCGCCGCCGCGGCAGAGGTCGGATCTAACGGCGTAGATCCATTATTTATAATCTGTGCAGACTTGTTCGCCGCCGTTGATCTTCCACCTCTCCGCATGATATTAATGAATATGAGCCGTTGGATGAGATGATGGTAGGTTTGATGAATATGGTATTGGAGGAGAGAGAGAAAAAAAAGGTGAAATGGATAGATAAGAAAAAAAAGAGGAGAGAGAGATAGGAGAAAAGAGGGTTTGTGATTGTCAAATGGTATGACAAAACAAAAACAAAAACAAAAACAAAAGAAAAAGGAAATTAAAAAGAAGGGGGGAAAGGTAAGGTAAGAGATGTGGAGTTCTTCTTCTCCTTCTCCTTGTTCAAGGGAAAATACTAATAATAAATGGTGTAATAATAAAAATAAAATTGTTTGTATATAAAAATAAGGAAATGAATGCTAATTTACAGTGAATTTGGTTATGGAGTGGGTATGGTGGTGGGAGGTGGTTCTTTTCTTTCTTTCTTTTTTTTTCTGATTTTCTCTCTCCTAATTTCAGGAATGTGTGGGTGGGAGGATGGAAGGCATAATTTTTCTCTCTCACCTTCTCTTCTCCTTTGCTTCTTGCCCACCCCTCTTTTCTTTCTCTAATTCTCTCCCCTTTCTCATCAACTCTACCTATCTCTGTCTCCTTTTCTTTTATTTATGTGTTTCCCTGGTTTATTTTTTTCTTTTATTTGATTTTTTGTTTTTAACCATCTAATTTATTTTGAATTGAAACTGTAGTAGACCTAAGGAGGAGCTCATATTGCAGGTGTTGAACATGTAAAATCTGAATAATCGGTAGATTTTGTACAAGACCGTCTCTCAATAGTGGTCGTTTTCTTATTTGTATAATTAATGACTATTACGAGTATACTACTTTTAGTAATTGTTCTAGTTAAGAACCTTAACACTTAATCTAAAATTTGCAAATAAGTTACTTTATAAATATTAATTAATTTTATACATGGGATCTTCCAAAATACGAGTATTTAATAATGTAATTTATAATAGTAAATTAATACGATTATTAAAAGTAGTATTATAATGTACTAGTATATCAGCAATGTAAATAAAGTCCGTTTGTAACACAGTATAAATGTTAAATGATATTTCAAATTTTCAATAGAGTATTGAGATATCTTTTTTTATAAGATTTTGTGTTAAATTATTTGGTTCGAGTTAAAGAATATTGAACATCGGTGTTTTAAAAGGTCTCGTTATTCAAAATGTCTACTTTTAAGACTGGAACTCGAAACATCATGAAAATGATCGCTAATTAAATCAACCAAGCATTACTGACCATTTTTTTAAAATTTTAATTTTTACAAGACCTCTGTTCGTTTATTACGTATTTTGACGGAGTAAAAGAATTGGGTGGAATTGAATAAGAAAGGGGGTGCAGCGTGATGGGGTTAGCTTTCTCGAAAACTTCAAAATGGGGATGGGGCCCCCACAAACCGACTACTTTGCCCCTAGCTTCTTCCTTTCTCTCTCGATTGCTTCGTCTTCTTCTCTCTTTTTTTTTCGATTTTATTAAATTGTTTTTTATTTTATTTTATTGATGGCCTAATCTGACGAGCATTTATCATCTTTGAATTTGGTCTGGTTGGTCGTTTCAATGTGGACGCGGTATGCACGTCTACACCGCGCATAAGAAAATATTGGGTGGATTGAAAATCTTGACTAGAAACTAGAAAGCATTTCATTTCTTTTATCTTATCGATTTTGGTTTTTGGTTTGGATAGTAACACAACCATTTTGTAACAATTCTGCACCACTATAATATTGCCAATTTTGCGCCGTGAAATACATGCAAAAATACTAAAACAGATACATTAGGGGGTCTTAAAAAGATTATTACTTTAAAAAATTAATTGACTGTCAACTGACCTCAAGTCATTTTAAAATTAAGGCTTAATCGTTGTTTTACTTTTTTTTTTATCAAATGTGCTTTTTTCCTTTTGTGAATCAAATGTGTTCTAACGTCAAATAAATTTAATATATTCTGAGTGATTCTATAATGGCTACCAAGGTATGTTAGCCATTGTAAATTTGACTTTAAAATAATTTTAGGATAATTATAAAAAAAATTAAAAAAATTTATGCACAGTTTTGGCACACCGACAAAACACCCAGCCCCCACTTTTTCTCTCGCCTCTCCCCCCAACCCCTTTCTCAGGCATGCCTGCCACCTCCGACCAGCGAACGACGGCGAACCTGCCTCGGCCATCGCCAGACATTGTAGTCACGCCCAAGGTTATCTACATGCGATTCTTGCTCCTCTTAGCACGCTTCTTTCCCACACCTCTCCCTTTGATTTCTGGACCCCCGACGCACGAAAACCCGCTTCAGCCCATCCCGCGGCCCTTTCCTAGCGTCACATGTCGCCGGCGAACCCCTGGCAATCCGCGCCTCTCAAGGAAAAGGAGATGAGAAAGTGAAACTTGAGGTGGAATGGAGGGTGTTGGTGACCCAAGGGTCGGGTAAGGCATGCGGTAGCCGGCGACCATAGGGTTACTCGGGTTGGGCGACGGTTTGGCCATAGTTGACTTGAGCCGGCGGCGGTTGCTAGGGTGGGGACGAGGAGGAGAGAGAAATTGGGGTTATGTCTAATACTCCGTATTTGGTTTTTTCCATCAAAAATATTTGACTAAATAATTACTTTTAATATTTTATGATCAAATCAATAGATGGCTAGAATTTATTTAATGAAGATCAATGGTTATTATTACTCCTCTTACAATGGCTACCAAAGCTTGGTAGACATTGTAGAATTGGTAAGGATTACATTGTCACATACTCGGTATATCTATATGAGACGTGTGCCAATCTCGATGCTTCCTTGACCGTGAAATGACTGATATCCATACACATTGCATTTTATGTCAAGTGAGGAAGTATCTTGTGACAATTGATATCTCCTCCGTCCAAGTTAAAACTCCTCATTTTTTTTTTCTTTTTAAAGTGTCATGGTATAAACACCCTATTTACAAACTTCCTAAGACTCTGCGCGATTGAACTACATTTTTCTGATCTGATCTGATTTGATTTGATTAGAACTGATCTGATTTGATTTGATTTGATCTGAACTGAATTAATTGATAAATTAACTGCAATTAGAGGAATTAATAACTAAAAATAGGCTAGATTCATTTATTGTTATTTGGATAATTCTGATTTGATTTGATTTGATTTGAATAAAACTAATTTGAATTGATTTGATTTGAATAAGTCTGATCTGATTTGAAAACACTGTTGAATAAGTTGAATCGCACATGGCCTAAATAGGGTAGATTTTTCCCACTGATCAACATTCTAATTTCTACTATATAAAAAAAAATAATAACCAAATTACTCATTATATCTAACAAAATAAACAAACTATCCATTACGTTCAAAAATAATAAACAAATCACTTATTAATCTCCATAAATAATACCGTGTACAAACTCCCTAGAGTCTCCACTGTCAACGACAAATATAAACAAACCTCAAATACTTTAATCTTGGTACAAAAGGTAATGTAGTGTTTATACTCGAACGAGGGGAGTACATCTTTTTTAGGTTCTATCGTTATTTTTAATGTTCAACATCCGGACTACAAGATCCTAAGGGTCTGTTTGAATAAGTTTCAATAACCCAAAATTACTTCTCAGAAACAGTTTTCGGAGGAAAAGTGCCAAATTAGATCTTCTATTTCTGATGAACAAAATTATACTAAAGTTTTTCTGAAAAACGAGAAATCGTTCTTATTTTTAAATGTTTGGCCAGTTTTCATTTTCTAAAACCCGAAAACATTTCTGAAACTTGGCCAAACACACCCTTAAAAAGCCTAAGCCCTATGGGTTTGGTGTTGAACCTGAGATGTGCCTTATCATCTCCTTAGACCTAAGTATCTCTTGATCCTAAGTTCGAGCAAAGGTGCCTTCAAGACTCATTGACACGGAGAGAAAAACTCACCCTCCCCTTCTTGCGCCTTTTACGCACGGCTAGATAATTACTAGAGCGCACTGAAGGTAGCGGCTGAAAATCTCCACGTTTACACACACCAAAAAAAATATCGGTTTCACAAGTCCGCAACATGTGCAACCCAAGTAAGAACTGGATGATAAAATTTCAATGGCATACCAGTGGGCACTCTGGGCAGTGGAAGAGTCTCGACTCTCACGGGTGAAGAACACCCCATAATATGGTTAACATTAATGACCTAATAATATGCTTAATTACAGAAAACCAGCTGATCAATTCATTCAGCTCAATATATCATGCACTCCTACAGTCCTACGCACTTTGTTTCTCTCGATACTTTGCGTTTTTTTTCCCCTCACACATTCATACCAGACAGAGATTCCAGTGAAATAAAACAAGCATAAACACAAACACATAATCTTGGTCAAGTAAGATGAAGCATTCACAAGTGTAAAGTGTTTGTACTCCTAACAAGTCTCTTCTCTGGGTCTCATAAAATCCAATAACTATAAACTATGGCACATTACAGTTGCAAACCTATTACAGGAAGCCAGAAGTTTGATCAAGTAAAACATAGCAGAGACGAGAGATATATGACGGCATGTTAGACAGGGGAAAAGGCGACTCCTACAAACTTTGAATGGTCGATGACAGTAACGTACAATGATGCTCATCCTTTTGTTCAGACCCAATATAGACAAATAGTTACCGCGTTAACAAAATTAAGAAGAAAGTTTACATCATCATACTTGTATAATAAGCGGAAAGAAAGCCGATTGATATCTCATGTTGAAGATCTTATCAGTTGCATACTGAAAGCCTCGTCCAAAGTAGCCAATGTAAACCGTTCAAATTAAATCATCCTGCGGCAGTAAATTGAGGCTTCTGTGATCCTAACCACAGATACCTGAACAAATTTGCCAAAAAAGAAACACACATCAAGGAGGATATAGCCATTAGCAAAGCTGCAAATGAGATGTCTTTCCACAGTTAAAGAAGTCGAGACGGCGATAAAGAGAACCATATAAGAGACCTGCCTTTTAGTCCAAGCCAAAGCATTTCCATAAAAGACAGAGTTAGAAACTAAGGCAGTTTTTCGAGTAATGAAGAAGATTTCTGATCATAAAGTCATAGTTCAAGCAGCGAGATTAGTTTCTCATATCTCAGCAGTGAAGCAGTATTTGACACCACGCGATACAGTAGCTTAGAGAAAATTCTCCTTGGCTTAGAGGAGCTCAAGTCCAAAATAACTTTCTAAATAGTGGCGACCCCTCTCATGCAGATCCCTTCAGACCAAGCAGGCTGTTCTGATAGGGATGAGAGAGTTTCTTATGAACCACCACATGTAATTTTATCAAGGAAAGGGAATGCTCGGAGTCGCAAAATTTCTATGGTTAAGAAACCTTCTATGGATGCAGGATCTTCTAAGGGTATAAGCAGTGGAAGATCTTAGTTGTGTTGTTCCAATTATTTAGTACATCATGTCAAATACATAACTAAGCTATTGGCTCAATAATTAAGCATGCAGTATAAGAAACAGCACATCAGGGGTTTGACTCTGGACCCCTGACTTTTACAGTTTTAGGTCAAGCTTGGTGCCTAGGTATGGATCTTCTATGGATACACTTCCTTGGGTAAAGGGCAGCCTGGTGCACATTGGCGTCCCCGCTAAGCGAGGGTCCGAGGAAGGGTCCCACCACACTCTTGAACACCCTACTTTTTCGTTCATGTCTCACTTTGACCCTTATTTTTTCTTCTAAAGTGATCAATCTCTTAACTAGGAGAGAAGAGTGCAATGGAATGTGGGAGCTTCTGGGAAAGAGTTGCCTCTGGGTGTACCAATGTATTACCTACCCCTTTCCTTGGTGAGAAACTTTTCTAACTTTTTAACACAATCTGACGTTGCGTAGGTGATCATTACCACTCTGCACCTTGTATCACTTGGTATTTTGTTCCCCTGCCCCTCATTTCTTATTATGCTTGTTGTGCTCAAGATGACCTCAAGCAAGCAAGCTTTTCATCATTGCTACCAAACAGCTTTCTCATTCTCTAATTTCGTACGAGCATATGATGTAGATTATTGACAAAGGCTTGGCCCAACCCTCACCAAACAGCAGCACCACTGCTTCCAAGTTCCAACCACTACTACCCTTCCTGGAATTGGTTACAAGCTATCCTAATTCCTAATCAAAGTTTTGCAAAGTCTACTAATTCCAGTCACTACATTAAGGGGCAGTTTGGTTAGAGAAGGGGAAAGGGAAGGAATCAAATAATGGAAAAGAGGGGAAAGAAATCAAAACCCCCTAATTACCCCTATGCGTTTGGTTAGTTCACGTGAATCAAACCCTTCTCTCCTCAAACTTTTCTTTGCTACCCACCGAAGCTAAAAATGTCAACACCCAGCCCTACACCAGTCAACAACCACTATCATCCTTTATACCTTTAACACCACCACAAAAAGAACTTGCCCAGATATTCATACTTGCCAAAGCCACCATCAACCATTTTGGGGCATCGAATTCGTGGATCGCTTCCCTTGAGTCGACCAATCTCTGGAATGTGACGAGGGGTTATTTTGTGGGTGAGAGATGAAATCCCAAAATGGGTAATCCTCCAAACCCTTGTGAGGGTAGGCAATCAGGTAAGAAGATTAAAGGGGGAATTGATTCAAGCAAAAAGGAGAAAGCGAATGATTTATTTTAGCTACCAAAGATTCACCAAGCGAATGGAGGGTCCGAATTCCCTTTCCTTTCTTGAAAACCCCTAACCAAACGGCCCCTAAGTATAACTAGCAATATTGCTGACACCAAATCAACACAAAGTCTATCAGGTTCGACACGAGCAACATATGGAGAAGTAGCAATTTTTTTCTGATCGGAACATCTTAGATAACCTGACCACAGCGAACAAGTTGGTGTCCACACCAATATGATCACATGATCAAAATTACAACAAGGAGGTAAGTTTATTAAAAAAAAAAAAAAAAAAAAAAAAAGAAACTAGTTGAATGCCTTTTCCTAAACAGATTGCTAATTTGCTATTTTCACATATAGCACAATGAGCTAAGAAACTTAAGTCACACACTTAGGCAGCCTAAGTTGAGCCAACTTTTCCAATGTAACAAGCACATTGCCACCACCAACAGAACCTCTTAACAATTGACAAATTAACTTTCCAACGTACACATTACTAAAAGGCCACAGGGAGAATTAGTGTTACCTGTTGAAAAAATCAGTTGTTATCCGCGATCCCATGTTGAATAGAAAAAGGAATAACACAATTATCAGTGTATCTGTTCAGGCTAAGGAGCACAAAAGTCATGAAATCAGATACTGCTTTTTTTAGGGTCTACCATTACAAAAATGCACAATCCAGGCTCACGGATCAAAAAAAGAAAAACTTTGTCATAGAACCTTAATAAATAGGCTACTATCTTAAAAACAGATAAGTCTCATAGTGAGTAGTGTGAGTGTGTGACCTAGACATTATAAGATCTGGTATTCATCAGCCACTCTAACCATTAAAAAGGATGAAATGTCAGAGACAGTGACTAGAATTGCTTCGAAAATTCAGTGGTTGCCCATTAAACATTTAAAACAAAAACCTACAATGCAGATGGAAATCAGATCTCTGATTGAGCAGCACAGCAAGATACAACAAATGCTACAAGATACTGATACCAAACAACAAAATAATGGCTATCTATACGCTTTCAAGTACACAACAACAAAGACTTAGTCCCAAATTGATTTGGGGTTGGCTAACATGAAACGACATATGAAACAGCCATATTGAGAGCAATAATACTGTCCGATACGCTATCAATCACACACATCAAGTACATATAAGTTGCACAGGGACAATAGGAGGCACAGTGAATAACAATTATGAACCAAAGAGATTTCCAAGTTGATACTTGATAGTGCTAAATCCTAAGCATTAAGGATACTGAAAAGGTAACGCTCCCACCAATCTAGCATATACAACCCAAAAGTGACATTGTAAAGGAAAATCTTGCGTTGCAACCAATTCATGGTTTATCTACGCCCAATACCTGCAACACTCAGAAAAAAGGCCACTAGTTAGGCAGTGCCACATACTTTTTTGACGAATGCTTGATTATTGAAGTACCAGTAAAAAGTTTAGCATCATAATAAAACAAGTAAAGCTTAAATTACAACAATTACAACAAGTCGTACACAATCTGTTACATTTACATACAGAAGCTCGCTCCTCTAAGACCAAATTAACAATGCTTACCCCCGTTTCAGTAACATTCCAAATTCAAGATTACAGAAAGGGAAAACAAAGCATAGATCAGTTGTAGAACGCCAATAAGCAGATAAATTAATGCAAAAGCGGCCAAGTGTGATTATCGTTACCAAGTCCTATGTCCGGATACAGTAGAGACCTGAGTAATGTAAAGCCTCAAACTTCGCCACTCTGTATCCTTGTGAAGAAGAGTTAATCTGTTCATGCTTTCTTTTTCCAATTAATCAAATATTCTTTAGACCACCAAACTAGTTGGCCCCAAAACATTCTGTGGGCATGAGAGGAGGAAAAATGATTTGGTTTTTGCCAACATTTCCATGGTTAACTAATACAAGCTACTCAACTCAAACTTCCAGCAGGCAATATAGATCAACAACTACAGTACACCCCCATTAGGGACCTATTGTTGAATATGCCAGCGGAGATCGATAAGCACAGAGTTTTGCCATCAAAAACTCGAGTTATTGAGTTTGGAAAAAAAAAAACTCAAAATAAGGTTCGACCTCAGACGTGTTTATTTGCCAATCCTCAATCGGCAACCTCAAATCCATACGATGCCAGGGCTTTCAGTTACAACTCACAAGTCACAACCCATTCTTTCTACACACAATTCATCTCTATACCTTATGAATTCTCGTGATCAAACCGCGCTTAATAGCTTACATAAACCAAATCTCTCAACACATCAAACTCTTTGACATCCTCAAAACTTTCTCCATTCTCCTAACATCTCCTCTTACACGCTATCACAACAACTCGGCTTAGTTTCGCTCACCTCAATATCACAGAGGGCCTTCTCTTCCTTAATTTTTAATTCTTTTTCGAAACAACAGTCCAATTCACAACGTCCGAAAATTACCAGCATATCCTAATTTCTAATTTCGTCACTTCAAATTATCATAGTAGATTTTATCCAACAAAATTACAGCAAAGTACTAATAAGATCTACTTAATTACTTATCTAATTAAGTAACAAGGAAAGGGAATATTTAAAATTTATAAAAAAAAATTAATCAAATTGAACAATCATATAAAAAAGTGACTAAAAACAATAAAAGATATATCAAATTGATCACTAAATTGTTTGTTCTTCAGAAGTAATATAATTTTCTCATTATTCAAATAATCATCAAAATTTAAGTAAATTTCATGTTAAAAGTAACTTAATTACGATGAGATCGGATTAGAGGAGAGTGGGGGAATTGTTGCAGGAGGGGAAGAGAGAGAAAATCAGGCGGAATTGAAGGGAGAGAGAGAAGAATAGTGGAGGTGATTTACCTTAACGCCGCCGGTGGTTTACGGAGGAGCGAACGAATGCGGCGGAATATACGATTTACGGTGGCGACAATAGTGGTCCGAGTCGTGAGAGGAGGGAGAGAGAAGAGAGAGGCGTGAAGGAGAAGTGTTTTTTAAGATTTGTTGAATAACGACTTCACCGAGAAAAGTTTAGGGGGCGTTTGGTATGATATTAAGAATAGTAATGGAATGAAATGAGATTAGGGGTGGAGTGGTAACAAGTTTCGTTACTTTAAAAAACTTGTTTGGTTCAACTTAAAACCGATGGAATCACTCTATTGGGATAAAAAAAGTAAAAAAAAAAAAAAAAACTACCCCAACCCCTTCCCCTTTCTCTCTCCTAACCTCCCCATAACCCACCCTTGCACCACCACTAAACCGCCGCACCAACCACCCACTTCCACCGGCGCCGGCGAGGACATCACCGGTTGCCTTGTACTGCGCCGGCGACTCTCCGGCACAGCCCACGCAAACCCAGCCACGAGTCATTCAATCACGTTTTCTAGCCACCCCTCCCCCTTCTATCTCCTCTCTCCTCTCTCCTCCTTTGCTAGCAACCATGTCTAACCGGCGAAAGGATAATTTAGGGCGTGTAGAAGGCCCACAAGAGGTGGCCGACGGTGGAAAAAGGGGTGGTCGGAGATAGTTTGAAGGAAGTTGTAGAAGAAAAGAGGAGGAGAAAGGAGAGAGAAACTACGAAAATGAGAATGAAGGCCGCCGTGGTGGTCGCCGGAGGTAGATCGGCCGGAAGGTGACGTTCCCGGCGCATTGGGTGGCCGGCCATCCATCGCCGTCGGGGTGGTGGTGGTTTGGCAGTAGTGTGGGGTGAGATGGGGAGGTGAGAGAAAAAAAAAGGGGGAATGGAATGGAATACCTCTAGTTTGAAGAGGGATTAATTTGAGGGGAGTGGGTTAAAGGAGGGTAAGGGAGTGGGAAAAAAAATCACCAAACCAAACGAATGGAAACGTAAGCGGAGTCCGATTCCGTTACTTGAACTCCAAAAATCACCAATCAAACATGCACTTAGTGGTATCGCCGTATTGATTTATTGAAAATCGCCTGAAAAAGTAATTTTAATTAGGTTACGCGATAATCTCGAAAACGTCTCGTCTCCTTGTTAATTTTGATGAGACGATAATAAATTAAAACCGTGATTATATGATTTATTTTTAATAGTTTTTGAGGTTCTTGTCACTCTATACTATCGTTCCATTGGGTTTTTATCGTTGTATTAGTTGCGTTACAATAGGTCTCTAGTGTTGCTTTAGAGTCGTTGCATTAGCCTTATCTAATGCAACGACCCAAATACCCTAATGCAATGCTTTCTGTTTCAACCTTTGAACCGTTGCAATAAGTCCAAATTTTCGTTGCATTAGACCTATTGCAACGATTTTGAAGGGTTGCAATATGTCTTTTTTGTAACAGTGTAATAAGATAGACAAGATAAATGTATAATTAAATAACAGTACTAAAAGGACACAACATAGATATCTTGTATAATGTATATTAATGTTGAGTTTAATTTTGTAAGACGCATACACTTATATATAGTCCCCATTTAGCACAGGGCTACTATATATATGCTTATTTATGAGGACTTGTCATAATTGACATTATTCTGAATTTGAAACATACACGTACATATTTGATGATAAAAACTCGGAACAAAACAACACACTACAACGGCATATAAGATGATAATCGTCCTATGTAAACAACCATCATCCCAATATATGTAGGTTCCACGATAATAGTCGTTCTTCATGGAATAATAACCTTAGCTTATTCATAAACACGTTTAGCATTGTACTGTGTTGCTCTTTGAACGTACACCTTAGTTACTGTTAGGAAACTGCATATGAGAAAATAACAATTGAGTTAATAATGTGTCAAATCTTAACGTGGAAAACAAAGCATGATATAGCTCGAAATTTTTGATATGGAACCTAGTCATTTTTAATTTTTAAATGAATTTTTTTTCGAAATAAGGCTCAAAAAATAAATATTAAACAAAATGGGTTGGATTGAAAAATGTTCAATCTTATGGGGTGCATGTCACCCCATTTCAGGTCCGGGACAAAACCGCCAGTGCCCTTGTCGGTTTTAAGTGTCTTGAACAGTAACTATGAGGTTGTAAGTGATATTTTGGCTAGGGTAAAACTCATTTTGTTCAATATTTATTTATTTAGCCCTATTTCGAAAAAGATTTCTTTGTAAATTGATGAACATTTTACAAGTTATAGTCTACCTTTTCAATGTAAACTCCAATGGAATTGAGATAATTTCCTGAAGCTCCAAGAAATCCAACAACGGGACCGACGGAAGGCCCTGGTGTCTGGAAGGTTTCAATCTCCTTACAGTCTTTTGCTAATCCAAAAGGTCCATACCCTAGCGGGGATAGATTGGTATGAATCTTCATTGATACGATGTGACGATGATTGTCCGTCCAGACTCCATGTCCCCCAGATATTTGTGTTATATGTTCACCTTCTTTCATAATTATCTACAAACATGGATTTTTGTTACGATCATAATAAACAATGTACGTGAAAACCCTAATATGAAAAACTTTTTTTAGCGTAACATAGACGTGAAATATATATATATATATATATACTACTTACTGAGTGAAGATTTCCACCTTTGCCGCCAAACCATGTTGTTTGCGCCTCTCCTTTGACAGTAATGGCGAACCCGATCCCATCAACAATGTCTCCAGCCCTAACACTCACTGCTCTTATTGTATCAGCTCTATCAAGAACCAAGCGAAACGTTATGGCTTCTTGGCTGCCATATGGGCCGTACTCTTCGACAATCTTTGCCTGCAATGAAAAACCAAGTATAATTAACACAATGAAATGAAATAGTTCTCGCCTATATTTAAACTATAGGTCTATAGTAACGATCTAATATTGATTATTGAGATAAAAGTGGTATTTATGATAATGTGTTTCGTTACCTTTACTTGGGCCATTTCTGAACTTCTTAATGACTCTTTTAGCTGGATTCAAGGACTAGCTTTGTATTAAGTAGTTGTGTGATTAATTTGTACTATGAGATGATATATTTATACTGAGATAAAGGTATGTTGTTTTATTTTTCACATGTGACTAAGAACAAATTCTTTCTCCCATGTTACAAATGAATATCCTCCCCTTTAAAAACAAGAATATTATTTAGTATAATATGCCCACCAATAAGATACTTGTGTATTCTAAAATAATTTAAAGTGGTGAGATATTAATTTTGTCAAATTCTCATGTATTCTAAATTCCTACGCTAAACTAATTCATGTGAATTTCGACTTCCTGAGTGCATCCAAACGAGCACTAAGTGTAATTTAGATAAGACGAGTGTCTTATTTAATCTTCAAGATAAACAAGCTAGTGATAGGTGATTAACGCGATTTTAATAATTCTAATGGTATAAATTCAAAATTATAATAATACATGCATCTTCACTCATTAGATCTGTTTCAACGGACAAACAACCCATTGGAGGACCCTGAGTCCTTTGAGGCGGTAGGAAGAAGAATTGATGTTGTGCAGGCCGAAAGGTTAGTGAGGCAGTACTCGAGAACGAAGGTGGAGGAGGCTCTAGGGCATGGGGGAAGCCATCTGGTGGCGAGGGGTGGCGGCGGCCACCCCGGTAGGGTTCAGAATTTTTTCGGTTTTATAGGAATAGGTACTTTATATATAATTTTGAGTGCTCAAATAACAAATTAGTTGTAGTTGGCATAGTGGTTATATTGGAATCCCTATAACTAGGAGGTGTTGGGTTCGATTCTTGTTAGAGGCAAGTTCTTTTAATTTTTAAAATTTTTCCTTTTCTTTTAAAATTGAGTTAAGCTTTAGGTATTCTATGAGAGGATTTGAACTCTTGACCTAATGGAATCAAATGTTAACAACTAATCAATAGTCCAAAATCATTTCATGCTTCTTATACAAACTTTAATATATATAACATTCCTTTCCCTTTGCCCCAATCTTTGTTCGTATGTTTATTTTTTCTTTCTTATTCCGTAATTTAATGAGTATGTCCGTTTCGTTATTTTTCTTATTAGATGAGCTTATTTAGTTTTTATTTTGGCTACATATAATGAATGAATTCTAAATTATACGTTAGGAATACCGCGTATATAGTTATAATTCGCCACCCCGAAAATTAATTCCTGGCTTCGCCCCTGCAGTCTAGGGCATATGGCACCGTTAAAATCTTCTGGACCTGATGGGATGTCAGCGCTCTTCTATCAAAAGTTTTGGCAGATAGTGGGGGACGCGGTTGCTGGAGTGGTGCTTATATAAATCCTTAATGGGGGGCATATGCCCTACCTAGGATCTTAACCATACATTTATTGTTACGGAATTCGGGTCGGTCGGTACCATGAAACTAGTTCATGGGGAGAATACGCAGCGGAATATTCGAAACAATGTTTCACAATCGTTCATGTTTTCTCAGTTTCTCATTGATTTCATCAATATTACATCCTATTTATACTACGTACAAAGTAGATGTCTTACCGTCTAAGTAATACAACATTCCTAAATACAATTTACCATATATGTACTTCGTACATATTCACAATATTCTGATATATACGATATTACCATAACTTCGTATATGGTAATATATTGTTGACCATATTACTCCATAATATCTCTCGATATTATCTCGTAATATTGTCACCTTCCGCTTTCCCTATTACCCCCCCTCAACCTCATGGTAATTTGCGAAAATACTTATGGTAATTTGCGAAAAATTTCATGGGTTTGCCAAAACTCATTCGGAAAGGAGTAGGGTAGAGAGAAAAAAAATGGTAATTTTCTCGATAGTCGTTTCCTCATCGGTCGCATCGGTCGTATCATCGCATCATCCTTCGGATTTCGTCGTCTTCATCGTTGTTCGCTCGTGTCGGTATCGGTTCGGTCTCGTGACGGTCTCATATCGGGTTCAAATTTCAAATCGGGTCGGTTCGGTTCAATTTACAAGTTGCGTCGAATCGGGTTCGAATTCGTCAAAGTGGGACAATTCCCACATTACTTCGTTTCTGTCATGCACGTGGGACAGTACCCACCATCGCATGACACGTCATGTCATTGCCCCTATTTTGGGTCGGTCAATTTGTCACTCTTGCCATGTCGTCATCCCTTTCGCCGTCGTTCAGCTAGCCTTTCAATTGGCTTTGCTTCTTCGCTCGTTCGTCGGGTCGGAGTCATCGGAGTCGGGTTCGACTCAGCCACTTCGTCATGCTCCAATCTGGAGTCGGGTCCGGATAGTCGTTGGTCTTCAACTGTCGGCCGTCATTCGTCCAACCATCAATTGGGTCGGGTTCGTTCGTCGAACTCTGTTTGATTCGGTTCGTAATCGGGTCGCATCGTCTTCGGGTTCAACCCGGCTTCATCATGCTCGGGTTCGGTTTCGTCAATTGGTCAGGAAGGAAGCCCCCCCTGCATAACTAGGTGATCATCTCCATGACTCCATCGTCGGTTTAGTCACTGTCGGCCTGTCGGGTCGTTGTAGTCGTGGTCGGATCACCTCCGGTCGTGGTCGGTTCATCTTCGGTTCGTGGTCGGGTCGCCTTCGGTTCGGGCCATGATCATCTGCCGTTCGATCACGGTCGGTAGTGATCATCGTCTTTCGTCCTCCGTCATCGCCAGGGTCGTGGTCGTGCTCGGTTTCGTCTTCGGTCAGTCGTGGCCGGCCGCCTGTGATTCGATCGTGGTCGGTCGTCAATTCTTCATGGTGGTGAGGAGGTCGGACTTCGTTCATCGGTTGTCAAACTCATACGAGTTTGAGTTTTATCAGGCCCAAGTCGTACGGTCAAATTCTCAATTGAATTTGAGTTTCGTCAAGATCAGAATTTCTGTATCAAAATTTCGGTTAGGTTTCGTGTTCGGATTTCGGTGTAGCTAGGTTTTGGATTTCGTCGAGGGTTCGTGTTTCGGTCGTCGGATCGGGTAGGTTCGAGAGTCCTCAGGAACGAGGCTCTGATACCATGTTACGGAATTTGGGTCGGTCGGTACCATGAAACTAGTTCATGGGGAGAATACGCAGCGGAATATTCGAAACTTGTGTAAGGTGAAGGACCCCACTCAAATGAAGGATTTGCGACCGATAAGCTTGTGTAATGTAGTGTATAAGCTTGTCGATCTCTAAAACCATGGTGAATCGCTTAGAACAGGTGCTTCTGGGGATCATAGATGATAACTAGAGGGCCTTTGTCCCTGGACGCCTTATCACAAATAACGTCATGGAGTCCTTTGAGGTGTTCCACTATCTGAAACATAAACAATCAAAACGTCGGGAAATGACTTTCAAACTTGATATGAGCAAGGCGTATGATGACCGAGTGGAGTGGACTTACCTGGAGAGAATAATGTATGTTATGGGTTTGAGTGTCCCACGTTGAAAAAAGAAAAAATATTTGTCTACCTTATAAACCAAGGAGTTACTCCTCCTATTGCCAATTGTCTTAGGATGAAACCTCCTTGGCCTTATCAAGTGGCGGACTATCTATTCTTTTTACGGGTGTGGTACAGACCCGCGTAATTTCACATGGTATTAGAGCCACTGCTTTGTCTTTTGCGACCCCTGGTCTCTCCTCGGCCGCCTCCACCAATACGGCTGAACAATGGCATCATATGACTGTTGCTCGAATCATGTCACGAGACATTTTGATTTACTGCGTGATGTTGTTACAGTTTATTCACGCTCCATTGGACTCCCTGATGGGTGGCCAAAGGATGATGTCTCTATAGCATGAGATATTATGGAAACCGGAAACATTATGCATAGAAGACGAAAAAATGATGGCTACAAAGAAACCATGCATGTTAATGATATTACAAAACCAAGTCGTACAATCATTTCAATACTTGCACTACAAGGGAAACAACAATTAGAGACCGTTTGAGAGAATGTTGTGTAATTGATCTTTAATTTGAGAAATTAGAGACTCAAATTAGAGACCAAAATTAGTGACCAAAATTAAATAGTCTCTAATTTAGAGACTTAAAGTAGTTGGTAGCTAATTTAGTATCTGATTTAGATACCGAATCTCAATAGTAGCTAAATTGGTATCTAATATAGTGGTATCTAAATTGGTATCCAATTGGATCTTCTAAACGCTTGAGTTTGTTCTATTGTCAGTTTCAAAGTCCTTCAGTACTCTTGAAGTTTTGTGTTGGATTAGCTTTTATATTGCATTTCTCAAAAAGCAGCAGTAGTACACCATTGTACTCTGTAATTTATATCCAATTCACATCTTATTGAATCCACCTTTCTTAAATACGAATAGAAATTACTTTCTGCAGCTGATCATGTAGTACCATCGACGAATTTCAAAAATCTATAACTTTAACTACTTATTACACACTTTATACAAGTCAAATAACAACTTTTTCATGTCTCTAATATGTTGAGTGTCATAAATGACTATGAACGTTGTTATTGAACGATATATGATCTTTAGAGAAAATACATATGGACACCCTTTGAATCCTTTAATTTTCCTACCAAGTTAGGTTTATTACACCTCCTTAACTCCAAATCCAAGAAATATAAATTAAATTCATACGGAGTATGAGTTTATGACTAAGCTCTAATAATATTAATATTGATCTATCCCCACCTCATCGATCCATTCCTAAATATTTAACTAAAAAAGCACGGTGTTGAACCATGTAGTGTACATGTGTTTTGATTATGACAAGATGATATTGATTATATGATGATCATTCCCTTGTTTTCTTGTGTAGTTTTGGCAAGCTAACATTTTCAGGAAGATTTGATTGACCTATGGTTATACGGCGATACCAATGGAGCTACAAAGTGTGAGGCGTTGAAGACTAGATTGGAAGGTTTTTACCTTCTTATAGTGTTGTTGTAAGATGAGTTTGTGTGTTATATTAATGTGTACGGACGTGCTAAATGGTGCAAGAGACAGATTGGCAATGTGTCTCATGTATTGTGATAAACTGTTTTACAGAGAACAGTATTTAGTACTGTACTCTGTAATGCTGAAACTCTTGATTTCGAAATTGGTTTACAAGAAACATGATTAGTGTTTTTGGAAAATGATTTCTACAGTATCTCAATAATTTCATATGTTTGATTCACATATTTTGTAATATATTATTTCTTTCATAGAAATATATATTTATATGTGAATATTTTACTTTGGGAAATTAAAATTGGAAAAGATTTCGTTGCAAATATTATCTTTATTATCCTAAATATTTTGTGGAGATATTATTCAGGATTAAATCACGTTTGATTTTGTAGAAAATCTGAGTTGGTTTCAGATTTTTTTTTTTTGATAATTTCATTTGAGGTAGAATTCTTATTCTATCTTTGTTTGGAATTATCTTATGTGTTTTGCTTGGAAAGAAAACCACTTTAAATATTTATTAATTATTTTCTACAGCATAAGAGGAGTCTTAGGGTTTCATAATAACTCAGACGTTTTTATGCAAAGAGTTTTGAGGTTTAATTTCCAAAGAAAACGTCTAGAGAGAACAGAACTGCATACTGTTCCATGCACTGAAATCCTACACTATACTCATCATATGATCGAATTGTTACCTCTATCCGCTTGTCTAATAAGCAAAGTGATTGCTTTGTACTTTTCTCTTCTAGAGTGAGGTATTTGGGGTACGGGGTTGTACTCGAGTTTCCTATTGTCTTGGGTTGAGAGAGTAGGAATCACAATTGGGTTGATTGTGGGGTTCCTCTATTTGGTTTGGGTTGAGCTAGTAGAGAAGAAAATTCTAGTGAATTTTTTGGACATAGACCTTGGGTTGAGGTCGAACCACGTAAATCTCGTGTGTACTCTATTTATTGTTTTATACTTTACTTCATAGTACAAATCTCACAAACTACAATCTCTACTTTGTGGCACAGTACACTAGTCTGTCTCTTCCGCTGCTTTACACACATTACTCGAGTAAAATGAAAAGGTTCCAACTAGAGTTTATACTCAATTCACCCCCTCTTGAGTATATCTCGCGACACGACTCTTCATTCGTGAAATTGTGAATTTACAGACACAAAAACTAGTTAATATATCTATATAATAATATTAATAGGCTAACAAAAAAAATTTCGTTAATCCTACGTGTCATCACAAGAGAGATCAAACTTAGTTGTCACTAATTTAATCTCACATCATTAGCTTACGTGTCACTCTTGGATTTGATGAAATGAATTACAATCTTTTCAGCTGCCTTCCTAGACGTTTACAAACACTTAATCTCTTCTAAATCAATTTCATAAATATCATAATTAGTCACTTTATTCTTTATAATTGTATTAAACATCATGGCTATTCATTTGACATCTTTGTCAGGTACAACTCAGTTCAATGTACTATATATACCTTGAGTATTTGTTTGATTTTAGTGAGAAAATTAGGCGTGCATGCCTAGCATGTCGAAAGAGATAACTAAACTAGAAATAAGTTAAGATAGTGGTGTGGATAGTTTTACCCTACAACAATATTGAGAAATATTATGATATATTAGTAACTAGATGCATTATAGGTTTTTCTAACGTGTGCCCTATGGGCACATGTTCAACTCAATTCCTTCACTAGTTATGATATTCTCACTTAAAAGAACAAGACACAGAATCTTATTGATTAATTCAGGAAATTATTTAGGTTTTATATTGTCTACAGAATTTGTACTTTCAAATCATAGTCTGTTACAAATTTATACTGTAAATATTCAAATTTTTTATATTGTAATAAAATTTTAATGTAATTTGGTCAACAATATCTTGATTTTGCAATTGATTAGGCAACTGTGATTTTAATATAATCCACACACGAACATAAAATTCATCTTACTTTAATCAACTCAAGATTTTGTCCTATGTAATGACCGAAAATTATAATTTGTCATTATTTTTCAAAAATTGCATGCATTAGTTATATCTTTTACAAATACTATAAGCATTGTTTCACTGCGAAGTTAAACAAAAAACATTCTTAAATGAAAAAAGAGAAAATATTTTGATTTTCTTGCTATTTACAAGCCAATTGGTTTAAATGTGAAATGAATTTAAGATGTGATAGGTTAGAGGAATGGAATGGTAAAAAAAAATGTAAGCTTTCTGAAAGTTTTAGCTCATTTAAATAATACACTAATGGTGCAGCTTATTATCTAAGGAGTACATACAACGTCAACAATGTTAGATTTCAAATTCGATAAAAGTTATTGGAAAATATATGCAAAATGAATAGGGAAAATGTTGTGTAATTTGGGGGAGTGGAAAAGGGAACAGGTTTCGGGTTGCGATAGCAGGTTACAAGTGTCAGAAATGGGGTGAAATAATATTTTAGGTGTTTCTTAAAGGGTTTTTTAGCATGATGATAGAGTGTTTGTGAGGTTGATGGGAACAGGGGAAAGGAAATACGCAATAGTAGATAACTAATATATGAGAAAAGGTTAGCAATTATTGTTGGCAAGTTTCTAAATGTTTTTTGAAATTTTCGAATGATTCCGTTCGTTGCACGAGGACTAAAGCTAAAAATAGTAATAACAGTAATATTAATAGGCTAACAAAATAGTTTTACAAATATCACGTGGCTTAATTTCATGTCATCACCTTACGTGTTACTCTCATATTAAATCAAGTGAAAACACCTCTTGGGCTGTCTCTTCGAACGTTTAGAAAACACTTCAACTTCTTTAAATTTATTTGTCATAAACTTAATTATTCAAAATATTACTCATCATCTTAATAATGGTATTGAATATTGTGTCTCCTGACTTTTCGTTTGCCATGTTTGTCAGTTACATGTTAGATCAACATGTTATATATATATACTTTAATTTTTTGTTTGAAGTAAGAAAAAAAATTGCATGTCATACATGAATGGTATGTCGAAAAGGAGAAATTAAGTTAGGATATGAGATATAAAAATGATGGTGTAGATAATTGTCTCTTACAACTACTTAGAAGGATATTTACACCTTTTAGTGATTGTATGTATCAATTATTGTTTCATTTTATGTAGTGCATATGTATGCACTTCTCTCAAATTATTGTTAGTGGCAAATTAATATAAGAATTGTTGCAAATGGTGTAGTAAAACTCATTCTATAATGAAAGTTGATCGTTTTAGTCACCAATACTTTTGATCCTGCAATTGACCGAATAGACAATTGTGGTTTTACTAATTTTAAACTCCAACTACAAATTCATACAAAGTTACTCAAATCTTGACTATTCGTTATTTTCGAAATATTGTTTGTAACGATAACTATTTTTTAGAATCCTTTGAAGTAAAGACAACATCATGTAAATTTGTGTTCAGAATATGTACCTCATTCTATTGTTTTAAAACTTTGAACTCTTCTTACTCATACAATTTCAAGAAAGGCGTATGTAAGATAACAACAATTTAGAAAGAATAAATTTACTTACGCGTTACGAGTTCATCTTATAATTGGGGTGTTTTCTTAGCCACTTAGGTCAAAACCTAAACTTTTGGTGAATGTGACACAATGATAGATCACACAAATTAAGACATAGAGATATCGTGTACAATTTTCGTTCGAAAGAAAACAAAAAATAAAACCGTGATTTCACGGGCGTAAAAACTAGTTATATGTCTAATTTCTTTAGCAGCGTATCACGAAGAGAGGGATAACAAAAAAACAAAAAAAAACATTCATTTTTTGAAACAAACGTGGCCTTAATTTTCTCATCCAACTACCATGAATGGAATATATAGAGAGTCAAAGTCAAGGTTAATGAGTGAAAGACGCAAGATGATCAACACATTTAGATGATACATTTAGGAACCCACAGTAGTGTCACTTTATTTAATTTGAAATACATCAATAGTCTGAAGAGCACCACGGGTACGATTATAGTTCGTGATCGAGTCACCTTATAAACATGATCAAATATTGCTTTACTCTTGAATTGAAGTTGAAGGTACACCTTAGTTAGTTGTTGTTGGTAACCTGTATATGACAAAAGATTACATGAGCTTGTGAAGAGTGAAAAATGCTACACATACTTTTTTTTACAACTATTGATGATTACAGTTTACAGCTACAAATTTATGTAAATGGACTAATCGCTATGATGATATCTAGTTATAAAAGCATGTAATCTTTAGTTCGAGAATGCATCACATTAAACTTCATCAAAAAATATATAAATGCATATTCGTTCGAAAATGCCTCATTTAAAACCATGTTCTAGTTATGTATAGATTACTACTAATTCGCTTAAAATATTTAAACTTATATATAAAAACATGCATTTTTGCACACAGGGAAAAAGTGGTGTTACATCTTTAATATGAAAATAACATCAAAAAAATTCAACTATTTCAGTGAAGATTCTAAACATATTTAAAGGATTACTTTTGCAAGTATCAAAGAATATTATATCAAATCAAATTAGTTTTAATCGATACTAGTTAGAAATGTATCATACCTTTTCAATGTACACGCCAATGGAATCAAGAACATGTCCCGAAACTCCAAGAAATCCAACAATAGGGCCAACATCAGGCTCTGGCGTTTGAAAGGATTTAATGTTCTTGCAATCTTTTGCTAATCCATATGGTCCATAGCCACGCGGAAATAGGTTTGTATGAACCTTGATTGAGACGATGTGACGACCATTGTCGGTCCAGTCCCCAAATTTCCCACTTAATCTTGTTATACGTTCGCCATATTTCATAATTATCTAAAAACATAAGGTTTTAACACAATTTTGAGAAGACTTAAATAATGATCTTTCAAACAAATATATTAGAAATATTTTTAGAATACATATGACACGCAATGAGGATCCTCTGTCCCACTCCCTGTACCCCTCCAATCACATTTTAGGAAATCATTAAATATAAAAATTGAAATGAATTTCTTAAGGTTATAATATGGATTTCCTGAAATGTGATTGGAGGGGTACAAGGAGTGGCACACAAAGTGGAACAGAGGATCCTCATTGTATACCACGTTGTTTTCTTAGGAGCATTCCTACTTTGTTTTAATTTGAACTTATAAATGTAGGTGAAAGGCCTAAAGATTTTAAAAAATGGCGTTAGATAGACAATTAATCAAATTAAAGTACCGTGTGATGTACTCCATTGTCACCACCAAACCAAGTCATTTGCGTATCACCACCTTCGGCAACAATGCCGAACCCAATTCCGTCGACAATATCCCCAGCTCGGATATTCACTACTTTTATTATATCGGCTTTATCTAGAACCAAGCGGAAGGTTGGCCTTCCTTGGCTGCCATATGGCCCGTACTCTTCGACAGTTTTTGCCTGAACGAAAAAAATAGAGTATTGATAAATAAACCAATCAAATAAAGCCCGACTATATTATAATAACGGGTTTTCTAATATATAGGTCATCATATTAATCGTAATGATAGTACTTGGATATTATAAACATAGATATAAGAATGCGTAATTTTACCATCAATTGGGCCATTTCCTTCAACTTCTTAGTTCTTAATACGGAGTATTGCTTTTAGCTTGATATGAGGACTAGTTTAATTTGTAGAAGGCATGGATAAAGCTCCAATGATAGATAATGAGTATTTATATTAAGATGAAGGGGTGTTATGTAAATTTGCACATAAGATTAGGAACAAATTCTTTCTCCCACTTTCAAATATTATATTCGTGGCTTTTAAAAGAAAAATATTCTTCTTTTTTTTTCTTTTTAGAATAATGAGGTTTTTTTTTTTTAATAATGAGTAGATAAGGTCCAAAAGTCATAAAATTTGTAACGAAATTGAAGTCCACTACCGAGTGTAAATGTGTAGTTGGAGATAAGTGAATGACTTCGAATTATAATAATATTCGAAAAAATTCACATGTTAGACTCGAACTTTGACGGATTGCATATGGTACACAACTTAACAATATTATGCACATGGTACGTTTGAGGTTACTACTTTGTGCAAATGGTACCTAAATAGTAACATCCGTTACATTTTTCCTAAGTTTAGCAATAATTTTACTATACTATCAAAGTTTTACTACTCACACAAATAGTTTTACAACAAACACAATTAATTTTACTACCTGAATTTTTCATTACAAATTAATTATACTACTCCAATCCCAATTTGATGGTCCGGGGACAATAAGGACCATGATGCTCTCACTTACAACAACAAAAGAGTGGGACCATGAAATAAACAAGGAAAAATTATTTTTAAGTGTGGTTCTTAGTATCATGCTTATATTACTAACAATGCTTATATTATGCTCCCGAGAACACAAGGAGCATGATGGTTCTTCTCACAATAGAGGAGTAGAGACCGCACATTCAAGTGTGGTCTTTACTCCTCTATCGTGAGAAAGACCACCATACTTCTTGTGCTCGCGGGAACATGGTATAATTTGCGCTATTACTAATTCAAATTTACAGTGTATACAAATTACTTGTTTCTACATTATAAATTAAATCTGTAGCAATTTGCAATCTGAATATATCAAAATCAACGGAATTTGGACAAAACCAACATGGTAACAAGTATAACGAGTACACCTAGATGGAAAAGTAACGAAATAGGATTGAACTACGTGAACCCATTGTTAAATAAGTTGAAATATACCGGCCTAGCTAGATACAATTGAAACAAGAACTCAATACAGAAAACAAGCCTCGTCTACTGACATTGGAGCCATAATCAACCCTTATATTTCCAAAACGTGCCGAAGACGCTGCATCTGTTAGAGAAAATATGTATATCCTTATACTATATTCAATCTTGAAACCAAATCACACGTAAAAGGTTAGTGAAAATTAATTAACCAAATAATTATGTAAAATGAGATCATTAATCATATAAAAAGAGCAAGAATAATCCGAGCCCAACGAATACACGTTGTGTCCTTAAGACGTTATTGCCCCCTCTACGGTACTCAAGGTTCATGGGCATACGTCTCCCAGAATAGAACGGATTGCGTCCTTACCATAAGTAGTACTCCAATATAGTAAGGCTCCGGCGAACTCAACATGTGCTTGTACTCAATACCGACGACACGGACAAGGGAGACAAGATGACTCATACACAAGACTTTAGACGCTTAAGTAACATTTACACAATTAATTTCATCATCTAAAAGACCCACATAAACGCCTTTATGTAGGCAATGAAGTGACACGAAGTGAAAAGGTACGAACGAAACAATGTATCTATTCATGATGAATGGAGACATCTTTTGGAAAATTAAGTGAATTTGGACAACCGTCAAGGTACAATGTATCGTGAATTTTTCATTCATAAATTAATTTTATTTTATTAAATAAAATTTCCAACAGCATCCACAGCATCGCGGTTTAGGTCGCAGTGGCGACGCCGATGGTCCAAAACCCTAAAAACAAGCTCCTCCAAGCACCGACGAAACTTCAGACTGCTCCTCGTGCGGCATTCCACAAACATCCAAACTTTGCAGCAAAGTTTAACCCTTTTTTTCTCGTAACTTGTCTTTTACTTCTCTTATCAATTTTTATTGCTACTACCATTTTCAAACGAATTGAGTGAAGGTTGAATTCGTTCGTAATTATATCAGTGAGATACGTAAATATAGAGTGCTGATAAACCAATCACCGTGATTGGGCAAAAGCGTCCATTTCCCACCCAACCCAAACAAGCCCAGATTCATCCACCGCGCACAGCCCACAATCACTCGCACACCACCGGAACCCCAACCCAACCCAGCTCCTACGACCGACGACCACCTTCACGCCGGCGGCGCACCACCGGCTTCGCCGGTGAGAACAAAAAGATACCCTATGACAGTGGGGCATTTGAGTGGATGTGATAAACCCCTTTGGGGTGAGATTCCCTCAAGTGGCCGGAAAACGGGCTTAGGGTCCCACTTCCCGGCGCCGCTAACGCGGCCCCGGAAAGTGGGACCCTAAGCCCGTTTTCCGGTGTGTTGAGGAAGGTTGTTACGGTGGGCGTGGGGGTATAAGGTTGTGGTGGAGAGAGGGTGAGATGAGAGGGAAGGGGGTCGGGTAGTTGGGAAATTGGGGCTTGGGAATCTTGGGAAAAAGACAAAAATGAGATGTGTGGCTAAGATTTATTTTCAATCCGTGATTGGCATTGTTCACCCAATCACGGTGATTGGTTTAGTGAAACTCGTAAATGTATCTCTACACGTTACGTCGTAAACCATAATTTCTGCGTCTGCTACTCTGTAATACGAGGTTAATAATTCTAACTCCCTCCATATTGTTCGACCACATGTGTCCTAAATCGTAAGCTTCAGCTTTTTATCTCCCACGTTTACATCTTGAACTTCAGCATCACGCGCTACGGCAGTCGGAGGAGGGTGGTCTTGTGACGTATCCGACATGAAACAGAGAAAAAGACTACTGTTTCCTACATCGGATCCTGGGTTTATCAACCGATTAAAGAAGGATTCGAGTTCGGGTAATTTTTCTGACATTGCTCAAAATTGGGGATTGCAGGGGTACGGTGAACTACCTCAAGTTTCGCCAAATTTCGACCAAAATAACCTAACACACCTAGATAATAAATAATAACATATTATCTACGTTTCCTAAATATGATAGGAAGAAGCCCATCTACTATAGGTGAGTCGCAATTGTACAACTCCGATTCTCAAAAAATACAATAGGAAGAATAACTCAATAATCTATTTTTTTAGATACTTTCTTAATAAATAACTAATCAATGGACAATTCATGGTTATCATGGAAACTTGATCTCTTTGACGTATATATGGATTCATTCATAACCTAAAATTCCGTCGTATACATGTTGTTGATGGAAATTACGTAAAACCAACTATTTTTTCGTACAAAGGAGCCACTATTGCTGGCCGAAAGGGGATATGAGAATTAAAGGGGATACGAGGATTACGAACTCGGGACATACTTATGAGTATCTGAATCCAAAACATATGTAAAACAAACTTAAATAGTCATTTTGATGTTACTAGAATATCAATGAAAAAACAGGTTCTAATCTGAATAATACAGGGTGATCTAATTAATGGACCATCTAAATCTAATCTACATGCATAATAAAAGAAAAAATATACTACTTTGCCAACATGAACAGCTCCGCCAATCATACAATTGGCTTGTATATATTCACGAACAATAATGGTCCACAATGCTGATTCAACGCAACTTGCCCGGGACATGTTCAAATCCAAATATGCCAACCCCGCAACATTAACTGCTCCTATGTATGAAAAGAACGAACAATAATCGATCGTCCACAACGTTGATGCAATGCAGTACTTTGAGGGGAAAAAATTAAAACACTCATTGTTTTCCAACAGGAAACAATTTGTCAGTAATACATTTGAATACTTTACATAATCTAGCACCAACAGGGCGGCATGATGGTGGTCTGTTTGCATCGAGCTGATCAGCCTTGAGCATGCGGCGATCGTGCAAAACCCTAGAAACAAGATCTTCCGTGGACAATCTTAAACTTCTATTGCTCATCTCACACCACGCGCATTCCGTAATATTTACGCATTGAATTTCTTCATCAAATCTCGACAACTCTTCCCGCATAACCTGCCACCTCTTGCAATAATTGTTTCCCTCTTGGTCGATTTTGATCCCTTTTATTCCTAGAATTCTAACGACCATCTTAACCTTACTCGAGAAAAAGTCTGATTCCTCGGCCACCAAATTACAGATATATGTAAATGTATCTCTCCTTGTTACGTCGTAAACTATAAGAATTCCGTCTGCTCGTTTCTGATACAAGCTTAGTAATTCTTTGGATATCGTACTACTACTACCTGCTGGGTCCCAAATCGCAACCCTTACCTTCTCGCCACCCACTTTTACATCATGTACTTCAGAATCAGGAGGAGGGTGGTGTTTTGAGGTGTTGTCGGAAACGTAACAGTAAAAAACACTACTTTTTCCGACATCAGAGTCAGGGATATTTACCAGCAACTTATTGAAGAAGTCTTCGAATTCGAGTAATGGTTCTAATTCTTTCTTCATTGCAGCTACTGTCCTCCCTCTGTCGACTAGCCAATTCTTCATCTCTATCTCAAATTCAGCTGCATTGCCAGACTTTAAACTCTTCTCCGATTCGACGACCGAGTTTTTACTCTGTCTCTCCATATATATCAATCAATCAATCAATCAATCAATAAAATCACGGGAAGAAAGATTTCCTACTAATTCGTTACGCAAATTAAATTTTGATGATCTTATTCGTTGTGTGTTTAGAGTGTATATATATACAACAAATGAAGCGGTTGCCTTACCAAAACTAGAAACTATGCAAAAGCAATAAGGAAATTCCTTACTATTCTAATCTAGATTATTAATTAGACATCTAATACGCGTACATATAATAAGGGAAGTCCCCTCAATATAACAAAAAAAAAAAAACATATAATAAGTAAAGTATCAAGTATGAACAATACGATCAATCTCTCCCACAAACAAAGGGCGATGATTTTGCCAAGGCAAATCGGTATCTTCCAAGGCAAATATGTTCATTATATGGGCTAGATTCAATGAATCTGCCTTGGCGGTAGTAATTAGTGCCTTGCCAAAATCATCACCCCAAACAAAAAGAAAAGCGAAAAAAGAGGTGTGACATTAAAGAGGAAGTTTTTCGCCATTTCAAAGCTCGAATGTTGTAGTTTTTTTAGGAATCTCACCTAGATCAATAACATAACGGTTTGATAGAGGGCATGTTCGGTAAAAAGAGCTGTAGCTGACAGCGGTTTGGTAGCTGTAGCGTTCCTATTAGCTGTAGATGTTATCCAACAACTGTTAAAGATTAGCGGTCCAAGGATATGAAATTTATATGACATGTTCGGCACAACTAGATGTTCATACACCAAAATTACGTAAAAGGACCCATACATAAAATGTTGAAAATTAGAATTGGTACACAAGAGTGACATTTTTTTAAAATGTTATTACTAAGGTGGCGTGGTTCACTAAAAAATGAATAAATAACATTATTTAAAGTAACTAATGTCACTTTAAAACAAATTATTTACGGAACTACTATCACTTTTTTAGTATAAATACAAACCATATAGCATGTAAATGATTATTTAGATGCATCATGCTAAACAGTTATTATCCTCCACAAATTAAGGGTAATTGTGGGAAAAAATGGAGTACAACAGTAAATGTTGCTTCAAACGTTACTATTATCAACGTTTGCAAAAAGCTTGTAAAAAGCTCCATCTACCTTTAACATCTACTACAAAAGTTGGTATGCCAAACACGTCAAATTTCATAAAAGTACTAAAAGCTAGTAAAAAAAGCAGTTACGCCGAACACGCTCAGAAAATGACGAAGCTGAGCAAATTAAAGTAGTATCTTGATCCGAAATGAAGAATTAAAACACTCATTGATTATATATATACCAAGTACAAGTAACAAGACCAATGGTCCGTCTAAATATACGTACATAGTAAAAGAATAAGGTTCATAATAATATTGTAAAGAAAAATGAACTGCTAAATTATTCTAATGGAAAAAAAAATTGACAAGTCTACCAAACTGAAAAATATACTGCTCCAAACTATAATTAGACCAAATTCCATCATCAATTACCCGTAGGAAACGTGCAACTTCCAAATTCTGCATGAAATCAACGTACCAATATGATTAGTAAAATGAGTTAACAAATTGATCAATTTATAATTAAATAATTAAAATGATTACTAATTTTTTAATTTAGAGGATTAAACTTACTAGGAGATTGTGTGACAACATGAGCAGCTCCACCAAAGTCACACGTGCCAGCAGCACGTGCCTTGAGCTGATAGTAACTGTTGAAGGCGTACGAAGCGTGAGCAACAAGTGAGCTAGGATTGTAACACGTGGCACCAGGCTGGATCGGATGACAGTCAGCTTGGCCCTCACCACAGGCCCAATCAAGCCCATTTTGCAACTTCTCCTTGGACACCTCCTCATTAGCCACACACCAAGTCTGGCCCACAATCACCTTACTACCACCATTCACCGCCGGGGCCACAGCCGCGTCATCCGTAGCCTCGGCAGCGGTCAACGGGATGCTATACACCTTTTCTTGGTTCGGGTAAAAAAGCCCATAGTTCCTCTCACTAGTTGGGCCGGGCTTTTGATCCTCATTAAACAAAGCAAACAAATAAACATCTAATGGCTCATTGGGCCTCAGAGGAGTTCCACCACCGGTTAACACCCTCTTAACCAAATTCCCATTATACGCGGCCGCATTCGGACCGCTAGCTCCCACCTCGTTCTCGTCCCCCTTAGACGGCCAACCGGTCTCGGTCACCACAACCTTAACATCATTAAATTTCAAGGCCGCCAACGCGGCATGGACCGCATCTAATTGGGCCTCAAACAAACTATTATACTTAAGCCCATTTCCAGAGTCCACAACTCCGGAATTGGGCTTAAACAAAGCATAGTCCAACGAAATCTGATCCGAATTACCCGAATACGCAAAAAACGGGTACGCATTAACCATCAAAAACGACGACGTTTTCTTAACAAATTCCAACATAGGCTGAATCATAGTACTCACTAACTCCTGCTTAAACGACCCTGCTGACGAAGGGAAACTTTTATCCAACGCATTAAAAGATATCGGAGAAGATATCTTGATCGAAGTATCTAGTGACTTCGCCTTCAAGGAAGCGTAAAGGTTCGTCATGGCGGGTACGAGGTACGAGGTAATGTTGGGGTCCACGTTAACCTCATTTCCGACAGCGACAGCAGAGATGTCGGTGGCCGGGTGGTAGGGAAGGATGTTGGTCTGAACCCATGCGTCGGTAAATGACTGGCTCGTCGAGGCCGAAGTAAGTTTTTCGTTAGGGAGGGCGATGGTGAGGGAAATGCCCGACCCGGAAAAGGCTTTGAGGACATTCGGGTCGGAGTCGTAGAGTTTGGCCCGTGTAATGCCTTGTTTTTTAAGGAGTTGGACTACTTGTGTTGGTGTTGGTAGGTTGTCTGCTATTCTTCCGTAGTTTATCCCAATCTTCCCTGTTTCTGCGAAATTAACATTTTCATCACCGTCATATACTGATATACATGGCAAAATAAGTGGAATCAATAATGTAACATATACTCAACTTTTTAAGATTCCGTTAAGGTTACGTTCTTTTCAACTTAATCAAAACTATTTATAAGTTATCGACCGACTAAATTGTTATTCACCTATCTAAAATAATACCGTGTACTGTATAATTCTTGATTGTTTCTTCAAAATTAACATTTTCATCACCGTCATATATATAGTTAAGTGTTAAATTGGTCCCCAAACTTTGCCTTGAGGGTGAAATTGGGGACCCTAAACTTTTATTGTAAAAATCAGGGATCAGAGTGGATAGTGTTAGCTTCTGTTAGTCTAGAGATGATGTGGCGAAGGAGAGTTAATGCTGCTCAACTACACAAATACCCCCGTCTCTCTCCTCCTTCATTTTACCCAGAAAATACAGAATCTTCGTGCCTCTCACTCGATCGCCTTCCCCAACTTCAACGAGCACCACCGCATAACAATAGCTGCCGACAACCCATCGCCGGCTGCGCCGGCTAAACAAAACGACACCCTATGTCGAGTGGGGTGTTTGAAGGGGCGTGGTAAACCCTTTTGGGCCTTGATTGAGGTTGCCGAAAAAGGGTTTAGGGTTGGCCTTCCCGGCGCCGCGGTTTCGGTTACTGTGTGTGGGGGCAAATTTCAAAAAGGTGTGATTTGTTGTATTTGAGGAAGTGGGGTGGCCGAGGAAAGGTGCTCCTAACGGCGGTGAAGGGATAAGGTGGCTATAATGGAGTGTTTGATAAATACCTAAGAGAAAAAAGGTATGTAGAAGAGAGATAAGAGAAGAGATCAAGGTACCTTGATGATTGATCAGGATGATTGATGATTCATCTCATCATAAATCTCCTCCTGATGTCGATCCTCAAGTTATTCAATTCGCCATCTTCTTATTGGTTGCTATTCAATTCAACTTTGGCTCATTATTTTTACAGATTTAATGATCAATTGTAGATCATCAAAACCTCACAAAAAAAATTCTGATATTGGATTGAGATTTGTGTTTGCAATGGAGTGACGATGGAGGCAGCCATAAACTTCAATTTTGCAGTGAAGTGGAGACCCCACTTGTGGCACGTCATCACAAGTTAACACCAAAACTCACACCATCCACTCTAGTCCCTAATTTTTACAATAAAAGTTAAGGATCCCCAATTTCACCCTCAAGGCAAAGTTCGGGGACCAATTTGACACTTAACTCTCATATGTATATGGCAAAATTAGTGGAATCAATAACGTACATATACTCAACTTACTAAGATTTCGTTAAGATCATTTTCTTTTCGACTTAATTATCGACCGACTAAATTGTCATTTACCTATCTAAAATATTGTGTATAATTCTTGATTAATTATTAGGACACTATGAATATGAATTTGGAATGGAACTCGATCATCATCATTATGAACATGAGAAACACTCTTAATATACATCAACAGATTGTAAATTGTTACTAATAAAAAAAATACACCAAATTTAAGAAAAAAACTGCATGGTTCACACTTCACGTACACGTACATGTCACGTTATATCAAGTAAAAATTATACATAATGACAGAAATTAAACAGGTAAAAAAAGGGAAAATATACGTACCGGTGGCGAACGCGGAGGAGGAAAGGAGGAGTAGAGAGAAGAGGAGGGAAGGAAGAAAGGAAGCCATTGATGTAATGTGAATTAGAAGTTAGTTGTAGTCTGTGGAGTTGTGGGTTAGGAGAGAAAGATGAGAAAATGGAAGAGATGTGTATTACTCGTACAAGAATTTATAAGAAGTTAGGAAAGATAGATAAAGAGTGGGGGCGTGAGCGTGAGCGTGACGGAAGAGAGGAGTGGGTGGGAATGGAGATGTTAAGAAGGGGAAAATGGGGGTAGTGGTGTACGTAAATGTCGGGTTGCGTTATTCGTCAGAATTTGCCGCGGTAAATAAGTCTTTGGTCAAAAGTAAAAACTCTCGAGTCTTAAGTGGAGTAGTAAGTTTTTACCTCCGACTAATTAGGTATTTGCTCACCTATTTACACTGGCAGTTAAAACTTTCAGTTTTTGTGTGACACAACATTTGACTCGTATGCTGCATTTTTTGTATATGCATCAAATTTATTTCATTTTGGTAGAGGTGTAAACCAATTATTGGGAATTGATAGAATTAATTTTAAGGGTTAGTAAATGCGTTATAAATGCACTCGTAAATATCTCCTTGAATTTCAAAGTAATTTATCAATACCTAGTGAAATTTAATAACGGGTACACATTTGGGTCTGATCTGGTATAGTTTCCTTGTCAATTGATAAGTGAATTGTCTATACCCCCTCCTTCCATTCAAGCAATTGTCTATATCGCAAGGACTAGTGAGCCAAAATCAATATGAATTCTGATCGTTTTAATCATACGTAGTAGTTAATCAAATTATTTGTAATTTGTATTGGTATATGTTTTTTTATAGACAAAAATCAAGTTTATAAATAAATAAAAAAAGTAAAATATCTCTTTTTTTTTTTGGGTGTGTGGTTTTAATTAAAGGAACAACTCATGTAAATTTCCCCAACGATCATCTTCCTCCAAACCACTCCAAGTCCAACATCCAAGTAGCAAAGAGCCAATAAGGCGATGCAGCCTATCAAGTCGGCCAATTGAGTTAGTACTTAAACAATGGCCCACAATTCTCACAAATTCTATCGCAGTACACCAAAATTTGTGGATGTAGTCAGACTTATTAAGAACGTTAGGAATAGGAAGTGGCGACAGGTGAATATAATAAGTCCCAACGAGTAATTGAGAAGTGCAACACTATTTCCTTGACTTTGTTTAATCAGAAAATTGGACACATAGCATCAATCGGCTTGTCCTCAACTACAACGGTCGACTTCCAAACCATTATGTACGAGATTATAATGGGAACCCGAACTATACAATAGTGAATATGCTAATGTGGAGGGAGGCGTAATGGACTCATCAATTGAGGGTGACGACTACCAAATCTCGAACTTTTTATATAAAATTTATAATCATAATGTCTTAAATTGCATCTCTTATGAAAAAGAACGAACATCAACAATTTTGTGTGAATAACTAAACATAAACAATAAATAGGCTATTTTGAGAGGAGAACACAAGTGTATTGAAGGCCAATCACAACATTACTTCTAAATTCTAATCTAATCTTAATGACACACTTAGTAACGTATACATCTAACCTATGCAAATTGATCAACTCGCTTCATGACTTTCTTTACAAGTGTGGTGGATCAATTTGCTCGATACTTGTGTGTAGTAAATCTGCAAGCCGAGTATCTTGTAATTTTGAGAATGGATGCGCATTAATTTCTTTTTGTTTATTCATTTGGAAGGGGAATACGAGACTAATTCCATTATTCGAATTTCAAACAACCTCATCATTTGTTTCTTAAAAGTCCCTGTTTCTTTAAGTTTTATTCTCTTATCATTTGAGTTACTTCGCCTCTGTTTGGTTGCACTAACTGTTTAAATAGCAGGTATCAGGTAGTTGTTAACTCTAAAAGTAGCAGTTGATGTTAGACGTGTTCGGTAGAAGTAGCTGTTGAGTTATCAAAACTATATACTAATAGTACATAGAAAAATAAAATAGAAATGCTCGTTTTTTTTTTTACTCAAAATGCTACTTTGAAAAACATTTCCCAAATCCTACCTAAAATGTCAACTGCTACCTAAAATGCTACTATTAAAATGTCAGTCAAAAAGGTAAAGTAGCAGTTTGACCCGGTTAAAATGCTACGTTCTACTTATTAGTGTGTTGCCGAACAGAGCCGATAATTCCGTTTATAAGCAAAAATGACACCTGTGTGTTTTTTTTTTCCTTGAACAAGGCAAAACTATAAAAAGAACACTTTTATTTGCGCAAATTATATCATACTGCCGAGAGCATAAGGAGCATAGTGATACTTCTCACACCAGAGGAGTAGGGACCACACTTAAATAGATTAAAAATGTATTTAAATGTGATTCATAATCCTCCATTGTGAGGAGGACCACCATACTACTCGTGCTTCCGAGAGCATAGTATAAACTTTGTTTTATTTGTGAATACATTCAATTTTGCAATGGACTTACCTTGTTCAACTAATTAACCATCTAACTGATGAATTTAATACATCAATGGTCATGGGATGGGAAATTGGCCCAAATGCACAATTATTATTTTCAGCAGCTAAAAAGTTCGGCGAAGTGGTTGCCAAATAATTCAATTGAAGTGTTGGAAGTTAGGTTATCAACAGTTGAGAAAAAGTGCAATGACTTTATGCATCTAAACATAAAATCGATCTTGTCCAATGAATTAGCGCGTAATGACGCAAAAGTAGCTTACCTTTGCTTGCTTACACCCACGAATACCTTATGATCATATTAGCTCATAGTTTCTTTTTTTTCCCTTGCTCTGTTGTTAAGCTCTCGTCATTTCTTACTAAATTCATCGAAGTAATATTAGTTGATTTTTACAATTACGTAAAAGATTTTTAAATACTAAAAGAAAACAAAGATATACAATGTTGTTCAATAATTACGACTGATAAGAATACGAGAAATTCAAATTAAATCAACATTAATTATATGCAAATTGTTAGAGGTCTACCGTGTAGACACAACTAATTTGTCTACAGTGTAAAATTGAGTAAGTAGTAGTAAAATTAAGATCGGAGTAGTAAAATTAATTGTAATGAAAAATTCAGGTAGTAAAATTAATCGTGTAAGTAGTAAAATTTTGATAGTGTAGTAAAATTATTGCTGATTGTAGACACTTTTGGGTGTCTACACTGTAAACCCTCTAGCATTGTCCTTATTATATCGTTTGGAATTCATTCGTTTTTGACGCATAGCTTTACTTTTTAGTATACGTGAATAAGTGAAAGAACCGTGGAACTTCAAATTACAAATGTCTTTTTTTTTTTTTTGACGAGGTGTTACTTCCTATGCAACAAAATTAAAGCAATGAGGAGATCGGCAGTCACGGCAGAAGGTCGATATCATGGCAGTCGTCAGTTCAACTTCTATTGAAATAACAAATGAGTAAAATGTAGGACGGACGACTTGGGCAATACCATCGTAACTAAGAGTTGTATCAAAAGAAGTAAAGTTGGAAACACTATGCGGAGTTTCGAGCAGAAATTTCGTTTGTCTTTACTAATAAGGCATTTTATGAAACGGTTTCATGAAATGTCTTATTTTCATTGAAACCTATTTAAGTACGTACTTGATAAGAAGTTGCAATTTATTAAAAACACTAGATGACAAAATACTTGATTAGTTAACAAGATATTTGATTAACTCTACACGATATGAGAATGCTGGCAGAGTAACTATTGCACATAAACATTTGTTTTCTACGCTTTCAACTCAAGCACGAGGCTGTAAGACCTGGCAAACGGGTCATTTAGGTTGGGTTTGGGTCGGGTCTATTCGGGTCGGATCACCTTTCGGGCCGGGTTCGGTTTGGACCGGGTCTAGTCCGGGTATATCAATTCAATACAGATCAAATCTAAACCGAGTCATTTCAAAACGTTCAGATCTAATCAAATTAATTTCAAATCTAAAATTTGTCTCATATCATCTTAAATTGAAATTGAATTGGTAATTTGAGTGTTAGAAAATGTGATATAGCTAATACAAGTTGCTTTTGTTCAACCAATTCATTTAAATGTTTGATTATTCAGGTTTGTCTTATTTTAGTTCGGGTCAAACAGTATTCGGGTCAATTTTGGGTTCGGGCAGGTCATTTCGGGGTATGGATTAGTTTTGTCAGGTCTAACTGTTTCAGCTCGTATTTCATCATGTATATGTACGAAGTATTTCTCAACCATAATAAACTAAATTCATGCCCTCTCAACGTAATTATTAGTCTTATCACTTTGATAGGGAACCACGTAAATGTTGTGCCTAATCTTTTTATTATTGCTTGCAATGGTTCATTCACGTTTCCACATAAATGATAGTTCTATTCACGATAGCAACGTTTCCGTACAACTAGTTTTGAACCTCGCTAAGAAATGTGAAACGAAACTTTGGTCGGCCTTTAAAAATACCACCTGCCACATAACCACATTAGGGGTATTGATTACTTAAGAAAACAATGCAACTAAAATGGAATAATTCTCGTCTCTTCCTACTTTGTCATAAATTCATAATATGTGTTGCACTGCATACATCAACGCCATTGCTTCCTTCTTATGGAAGGAGAAGCAAAGACGGTGATTCACGCTGTTTCCGAAATCGTGATGACTGATCGTGTTAGATACGCAACTTCTTCTCCGACTAAATAACAATGTACAATCTGTAGGACTTGTATTGAATATTCTGCTCCCTACTCGAGTGATTCTGGCCCATATTGGTTGAGTATGTAGGCCCTGTTGACCAGGCCCACTGGCTCGACGTAGTTTTTTTCCTGGGTTGGGCCTTCAATTAGGCCGAAATATGGCTCGAGATCCGGCCCAAAGAAGTCGCAGTGATTATCTGGGCCGAGATTTAATCCACCAAATACTAAGTTATATTTAAGTTTTCCGATATTTTTTGGCGAGATTATAGGTATGATTAGAGTTAGACCCGATACGGCGATAAAGACTTGATACAGACTCGAACTGATCTAAGAGAGACCTAATAATAAACCGTTCTAAACAAACTTCATGAAATCGAGGTACTCCGTACTAGACTAACCCGACCCAATGTAAGTATGTAACCCCTGCACCAACCACTTGATTCTTACTATTTCCTTATTGATATCCGGTTTAACCTAAAGTACAACGTACTAACGGTAAATGTTACTCGTAGTATGTTACTCCCTAGTATGTGGCAAGGACAACAACCAGTTGGGGGGCCTTTCAACATTATTGCAATAGAATGTCGAACAGGGTAAAGAGCTGACAAGAAGATGAGCACATAATCAACGACTTGACTTGGTTCATAATGCATTATCAAACACTTGAGAAACATCAAATGACGCAAGAATGTGCACATATCCTATATCATATTATTGGCCATGATTCTAATATTTATATGTTCCAAAGTGTTATTCAAACGCGATCCTCTAATTATTAAGCAATTCTATGTGACTTCATAAGTCTTTCATAAAATCACTGCCCCAAAATGGCTCTGGGAAAGTATATTTCATTTTATTCTTCTTCTTCTTCTTCTGTTCGACATACACGATTTGATCATATAGTATAAAATGTACGCGTATCAACTCTGTTCTTCTTTCCCACTCTACGACTGTGGAAATGCGTACAACAGGTTTGTAAGAATCCTATATATAGCTCGTAACATCACCACTTTTTATATGTTGTCTTGCAACAATAATCACTCTTTTGCACTTCCTACAATAGTGATTTCGTAATTCTCTGTTAAACGTACACATTTACTTGTCATTTTATTGGCTTTTGCGAAATCTAGTTTTGCTAATATTATCGCACTTTCACATGAATTCCTGATTATATTGTTGCTCAATTTACCAATGATTTTTTTTCAGGTGCATCGTCTGATCTAATGGCTCATACTTATACTAAATTACATTAATTACAATATATTCATAATCCTTAATACTGCCAAGGTTGGGATACGGAATCCTATGCAAGTTATGTTCGCAAGCAAACATTATACTCGTATATGCCAACCTCGACTATACTCTCTCCGTTCTTTTCGCTTGTCAATACAGAGTATTTAGTTTGGAGAGTACTTAATTAAGCTAAACGCATCAACAATTGAAAGAAACGGAATTAAAGAGATCAGAGTAGCATATGGTTTTGTTTGACGACCAAGAGTCTAAAACAATTAACCATGAGACACAATATTAATAAGTGGTAGTCATTGCACTATATATCTACTACTGATCTTGGCGCGCCCAGGATAATTAATAGATAGAGATCGAGAAGTCCAAACTTGTCCACTCATTGGATTAGACCTACTTGGGAAACCATACTTTGGGAAAACCTTGGATAACACCTTATCCCTTGCTTATCACTCGTTTCATACCTCCAATAGTTCTCCATACAACAAGCTCTGACACCCTGACACGTTGCCCTTGCTTAATTAACTCCCTTGTTTACTACGGTGACATTACCCTAGCACGAGGTAGATCGTGAGAATTATCCTCCGACTTATATGAAACTATAATATTGTTACATAATCTTGAGAGTTAAGTCGAATGTATACATACTGATACTATCATGACATTTTTACTTGACCTTCGTATATACTAGTATTGTGTTACATTAATTATTTTTCACAATGTAAACGATAAATATCCGCAAATGTAGTTGAGAAGCTAATTAAGCTAGCTAGATAGTACCATTTGATGATGGCACCACAAAAAAATTATGTGGCAAACCTTCGAAACCAATCTCATTTACGAGAATAAGCACACAACACAAATTTCAAAAAAAAAAAAGGTAATTAGAAGCCCTCATAAAAAGAGATTTCGCTTTCATTATCCTGTATTATTGGACCCATTTGAGTGGTGGTGATGCTTGAAAACAAGATACCAAAATTTCTTACAATCTTTAAATTCAAGGGTAAGTGTCCTAACTCTTAAGGGCAACTAACACAGACACACATACACACTATAAAGTAATAGAAATTAAGTGTAGTGTGACACAATGTCGACTGCCTCATCTATTATTAACGGGAGTATCACCTCACTCTCCCCTGCTCAATTCCAAGTTAGGAAAACACCTTCTTTGAGGCCTTCTTTCTTCGCTTGTAGCAGGCTCAACTCCTCCTCCTCCCCTGTCCCTCCCACCCTTATCCGCGACCAGCCCGTTTTTGCCGCCCCCGCCCCTCTCATCACCCCTTCTTTGGTACGTCTAACTCGTCGACATTCCTTGCTTATATGTGTCGCATTACTCGCTACTGTATGTAACGTATTTGTGTGCATGCATATATAATGAATTATAATGAAATGCCGTATGTCTTATATGTTGATGATCTAACAATGTGTAATAATAATGTTCGTGCAGAGAGAAGATATGGCATACGAAGAAGCCATTGCTGCCTTGAAGAAGCTTCTAATGTACATTTCCTTTTCATTGGCTCTTGCTAAGATACGAGTACATGCATGCAAAAGTTTACACATCACAGTTCAAGATATATAATTCACAAAAATGACTAATGTCTTAATGAGAACATTCTACACAGCCACAAAATTTAAACAACCAAGTATGAATAAAGTTGTCTAAGTGTGCTACATACATGGCCTCGTGCACAATCAAACATTCTCCACAGCCTCGAAACACAATCAAACTTAAACAAGACGTAAAATCAATGTCAAAAATTGTATAACAAGCCAAGGAAGGAAAATGTTAGGAGTCTATATATATAGACAAATAAAAAAAATGTCTACGTTTAGTTAAGACGAGCATTCATGATCATGTCTTTTTTATTTTGTAATTAAATAACACATTGCTAACAAAATTGCAGCGAGAATGGCGAGCTTGAAACTGAAGCTGCAATGAAGGTGTCAGAAATAACTGCTCAGCTACAGGCTACCGCTTCCTCCGACAGCAAGCCAAACGCTGAAGCAGTCGAGAAATTGAAGCAGGGATTTATCAAGTTCAAGAAGGAAGTATACGAGTAAGTTCGATCATCTCATTTGCTTTTTTTATTTCAACTACATATATACATATATATATATCCTAGTACACTCTCAATAATTCGTTCCAAAAAGACAATCGATCTTTTATGAGACTTTGTGTTCTAAGACTCCGTATTATAAAATTCATTCGTGCAAAAGTTTATTTTAACGACTATGCAAAATGTGCCCCTATAAATCTATATAATATATACTTGAATTGAATAAATGATCTTCAATTCCCTTATACCAATTCACTTATAGAGTTCGATCAACTATTTTCATAAAAACGCGATTAATTTACGTACGTACATATACTTTTTTTACGATCACCAGGCCATTGTTTTCGTATGTTGATAAAGACTTGCTTTGAAATGGTCTTTGCAGGACTAACCCAGCACTAATGGCTGAGTTGAGCCAGGGCCAAACCCCCAAGGTATCTTGATGTATACGATTACTCTTTAACACTTAACAGCCACACACAATGTACCTTCATTATAAATTTATAACGAACATTATATAACATCATCATAAAAGACGGAATAGTACGATAGCGAAACGGGTTGTGAAGTGTGATGTTTACACTTTTAATAATCGTGGTAATATTTGTGCACTTGTGCAGTACATGGTGTTCGCATGCTCAGATTCCCGTGTGTGTACCTCGAACATCCTCAGCTTCCAACCAGGTGACGCTTTCGTTGTTAGAAACGTTGCAAACATGGTGCCAGCATATGATGAAGCAAGGCACACCGGTGTTGGGTCAGCTATCGAATACGCAGTTCTGCATCTTAAGGTAAACGCTTTAAGTACGTTTTAGCACGTACGTACATTAGAACAAAATAAACTCAAGAACTCAGGAACGATGAGTCTGATAATTAATTATCGACCTGACACACGCAGGTGGAGCACATTGTCGTAATTGGACACAGTGCTTGTGGTGGAATCAAGGGGCTCATGTCTTTCCCTGATGACGGACCAACCTCAACGTTAGTTGATCGATCACTCCTAGTATTTCATTTAGCTCAATTTATTTTATTTATTTCGCGCATTCACGCAAATGTTAACGAAACCTTGTGTGTCTTTGGCTAGTGATTTTATCGAGAACTGGGTCAGGATCGGATTGCCTGCAAAGCGTAAGGTCCTTGCAGAGCACGGTGATGCACCTTTTGCTGACCAATGCTCCATTTGTGAAAAGGTAAAGCCTTCCATAAGTGACACATGCACCAAACATTAAACCTTTAGCAGCGTCTTTTTTTTCAATATCTCGTATATGTTATACGTACGTAGTAATTAAACGCATGAGTCGACGTATCGTTGCAGGAATCTGTAAACAATTCCCTTGGAAACTTGCTGACATACCCCTTTGTGAGGGAAGGCTTGTTGAAGAAGACACTTACCTTGAAGGGAGGACACTACGACTTTATCAAGGGCTCATTTGAGCTATGGGACCTCGACTTCGGCCTATCTTCCACCCTCTCTGTATGAGCCATCATAATCTACTACGTACCATCAGTGATCCTTACCTTCTTTTTCTGTTCTTCCTGACTTCCCTTTTGTATCTTTTAATTCTTCTGTTATAAGATGCATGTTGTGTACTCGTCATCTTTGCAAATAAGTTTGCCAACTTGTTAATACATATTATAAATATATATGATGATGGAGATTTTCAGCGGCTTAGCTTATTTTGTTAACCTACGTTTAGTTTGAATTCGTTCTTGACATACATATATGCGTACTGAAATCAAACGTAAAAATTTTAATAAAAGATCAGAGTTCGAGCGAATACGTGTTATAATTTTTTGACGCAAATTAAAGGTGTGTAGGTAAGTTAATTCACTTGGCTACATATTCTTTTTATTTATAGGTAAAAGATGTCGCCACTATATTGCACTGGAAGCTCTATTAACATCCATAAAGATGGGAGTTGCAGCAACATGAGATGGGGCATTCTTGAATTTATCTCATCCACATTAGCACGTGATCGACTTAACTCTGTTCTGTACTAGCTTAGTACACACGATTTCGTACAAGCGTACGTCGATTGTTGTTTTGATTTACGTACCTACCTTAGCTCCATCCGCGGTCAATCAACTTTTCACAGACATTTCCTTTAATTATGTTCTAGCCTTTTCACAATCACGATAGAACTATGTCTTTTTCGAGGCTTTGCATCAAATTAACTATGAAAAGAACTTCTCATTTGAAACGCCCTATCTTTAAAATTAGTTATCCATGTGTTGAAAATGGTGTATACACTCGGTTTATTAAAGTTTCGACAAAATTATATAGCGAATTAGATTAGAATTTTCTCTAACTTTTCATGCAAGTTTTTTGGAATTTTGATTGACCGGGTAGTGTGTACACCTTTTCCAATATGGTATCGAATTTATATGGGGCGTTTGAACTGAGAAAAAAGGAGTATGTACTTGATAGGAAAACGTTGTGCATATATATATTATAAGCAATCGATCAAATTGATCAAATTGACATAAGGTCCATTTAGATCGACCACATCGGCATCAAAACTTATGAAAGTAAAGCTAAACTAACCATACTTTGGCAGTGGTAAAAGTACGTCCATTGCGCAAATTAAAATGTATCCCTGCAACTTTAAAAATATGAAAGAAATGTGGTCGACCTCATTTGGGATATTGATAGCTTTAGGCTTTTAGAGATGTGAGAGAAGAATGCAAGAAAAAAGGAATCCTCGTCTTTTTCCTACGTTGTTTCCAAACAAAGGCGATAATTCATACTCTCTCCTACCCAAAGCGATTTTCCTCTTTGGGTAGGGCACATTAACCAACAAAACATTAAACAAACCTTAATAAATTGATAAGCAAATAACTAATTAGATAAATTAATATGGACAATGCTACAGGTCTACAGTGTAGACACCCAAAAGTGTCTACAATCAGCAATAATTTTACTACACTATCAAAATTTTACTACTCACACAATTAATTTTACTTCCTGAATTTTTCACTAAAATTAAATTTACTACTCAAATCTCAATTTTACTACTATAACTCAATTTTTACATTGTAGACAAATAAATTGTGTCTACATTGTAGACCTCTAGCAATTTGCAATTAATATATACTTAACCTCTAATCCACCCATCTCCTAACCATGTTCAACTCTCCTCACCTTGAAAACTATCAGCGACCCACTACCTCCAGCCCCACCGGCCGCATTAGCCCAGTCCCACACTGCGGAAAAAAGAGTAGGGTAACCACCCCACCGACATCCGTTGGCCCACTTTTCCCGTCGATATCCCCTCCCTCGTCGTTCAGCCCACCACAAAAAGATAATCAGATCTCCCATCTTCCTCATCTTTCTGGTAAATCACCTAATTCGATTTTTTTTCTTCATTTCTAGGGTTTTTCCCCAAATGATTCCTTCCCAAATGCCGAACCCATCCACGAAAAACCCAAATCAGATTATTCGGGTCGATCTTATTCGCAAATTTATAAACTGAGTACCAATCAATTTTCCTTCTACTTGACACTACCACTTCTGGGTCGGAAATTTCAATTAAAATTGGGGGTTTTGGGGAGGAGAGAGAAAGAGGGTGACTTTGTTTTCTGGGTATGTTCAATTTAGTGAGATGAATAATGGGTATGAATCGAAATTTGATCTTGGTGGATCTTTGATTATAATTTGAGGGTTTTTAAAGAGAGGAGAGAGAAATTGGGGAAACAACAAAAGGAGATGAAAGGGGTGCCGGTTGAAGGAGGAAGGGAATGAGGTGGTCGGACCTTGTGGTCACCATTAGCAGAATGAGGGAGGTGGTGACTGAGGAGCATGAGGGAGCACGACTGAGGAGAATGAGGGAGGTGGTGACTGAGGAGAGAGAGAGAATATGGGTTGTGGGAATGATTAAGCCCCAAACTGAAAATTAGCGAGGGTAAATTAGTCCACAAAATTTGCCAAAAATGGTAAGTTTTGAAAGAGGAAAATCTTAAGGAATCGTACCAAAAAGGAATACAGGAAGATGTCTTTGGGTAGGAGGGAGTATTATATAGCCACTTCTTCTCAGAACAATGAGAAAGTCTCCGTATACATATACAAATGTATATTCCTAATTTTATATTCACATGTTCCACAACATCCAATTTCTCTCTACTTATTCTCACTACATAAATATAGAAAAAAGAAACCCAAACTACCCCCCATATCTGTTTAGTGATGTACGGTATATGTCATATACAATTAGCCTTACTCCTAAACAATCTATACGCCTTGTATTGAATAGTCTGTAGTTCTCGGCCTATTAGGATCAAACTCATGTACATCAATGCCAATAATTATGGCCCATACTCGTGAGAAGGCGAAACCAATGGAGGTAGCGAACTAGGTCTGCTATTGCTATGGCACGAAGTTTAATCATAGTGGCGCACACTTTGAGCCACAACCAAAGCACACTCAATGGTTTACCACCACCACCACTTTGCCTTCTTACAAGTATACTGTCCGGCTAAATATGCATAATGCATTAATGCCATTGCATCTTTTCACTTAGTATTTTACAACAATTGATACAAACACGAATTTGAACAGTGAGGTCGGATTCCCTGGCCTCCAGAATGGTACAAAATTACTGATCCATTCATCTTAGAGCTATGCTAAGTTAAATACTCCCGAGTCCGCCTAGACTGATCACAATTCATCGGATTCATAAATCGGCATAGAATCAGGTTGAGTGGAAGCCCCAAGAAAGCCCCCATCACTCGTGAGAAAGAATATGAGCAACATCAAACACAACATAAAACAAACAAAACCGACCCAAAAATATTTTCCAGGACGCCTTTTGGGAGCTTCTTCAGACTTCTCTGCTTTTGAATCCTCCTCGTCAATGATGGAATTGTTACCATCGATTTCCTCCTCTGGTTTGTCAGTACTGACATCCGCAATCTCACCTGGCCTTTTATCAAATAATCCTTTGAATTGCTTCTTGGCTTTCCTTATGGCTTCCTGCTCAGAGGTGCACAGAGTCAAAGGTGGAGCTGGGGTTATCAAAATGCTACAACAACAACCAAGCCTTATTCCCAAAATGATTTGGGATCGGCTAACAAAATGCTAATTTGAAAATTTATACTCCTTCCTTTTCATTGAATTTTTTACGTTTGGTTTGGATTTGTGAGAGATATTCAAACAAAAAGAAAAGAACTAAAATAAAAAACATAACAAAGAACAGACGGAGTAGCAAGTAGCAATCATCACCTGTTCCCTTTGCTTTAATTTTTGCAAGGCTGCTTTAGCATCAGCTTCAGATGATGCATCAACTTTTGACATCTGTGATCATTAAAACGCGTTTCTGAGCATAATGTAGCGGTTGGATCATTACTCTAGCAGAGTGGGCTGGAAAAATACCTTATTAAAATCACTTCTTGCCTCCTCGAAGTCCCCAGCTTCCATGTAAGCCATTCCACGACGATAAAATGCTTTGGCATGGACAGGATTTGCGTCTAACACCTACACAGCCTTGTTAATATCCTAATCATTATGTAATAGAAACATAGCCTATTTAAAGAAACAACCTCTCATACTCTTAAAATGGTTATCTTTAAGTTTCAAAGTAAGCATTGCGCATTTTCTCCGTGTAATTAACATTACGTGAAATCAAATAGCAAGGAGGAATTGGTTACATGTAGTTCAACCAGTCCACAGCTCACAACATTCTCTTGCTAAAATGGCAATTATGAGCAGATATGTTCCCTACACGAAGGGGCTCGGAAACAAGCAAACACTAAAGAGTAAAAGCCATCAGTTTTTCTACAATTGATATTTTGAACACTTTTAATTAAAGGCACATCCATCAAATTCTTCACCAAATAGGAAGAAATGGACTTAGGGTCCACAACATAAGAAGTAATATGAAAGAGAGAAAAACAAAATTTACAGGGTCATCAAAATAGCGTCAGGGACGTACCTTATCACAAGTCTCAATAGACTTTCTGCATTCTCCCATTTTCAGATAGCATGCAGCGACATTAAGATGCAACATATTCTATAGCACGAAAAAGGGACAAGTTAATAAGAAATAAAAAGCATTTCGCTATTTCGGTGAGTCAACCAAAGACAAATCGGACAAAATAGAGAACTGCCTAAAGTTTAGACTTACTCGTGTATTCAAAAACTCCTTCCCTTCTGCATCATCGTGTGGATTAACATGGTTAAACTCTCGTAGAAGCTGTACAATCACATCCCTATCAGCTACTTCATAGTTTGCATGAAAGAATGCTGGGTGCATAAGACTAGTATGCCTATTAAGATAAATCCAGTATCCAGAAGGATTACCAGACAATGACATAATGCAGGAAAATAAAAAATGGGCCTACATGTCAAGCAAGGAGTCCTTGCCATAATAAATTTTAAAAAAAAAAAGAACACTATGAAGTTCATCTAACAATAGGTGAGACCTGCGTTAAGCTTAAAGATATGCAAATAGAAATGGGTCTAGGGCTTCCTATCTTCTTCTTGCCTCTTTGTTTTCAGTAATTGGCCTATGTAAAATCACCACAATATAGCGAAAGAGTCTACTTTTCCACTTACTGATTGTTTATAAAGAAGAACTCACATATTCCCACTCATGTAAGAAAGAGTCTATGCCGCTAATATAGAATAGACATACCTTTTCATACTTGGCTTTCGCCAATTCATACTTCCCTTCCTTGAAAAGCCTGTTACCCTGCAAAAGAACCACAGAAAATTATTAATAAACTAAACAGTCCATTAGTTATCCACTAAACATTCAATTATTACTACCAGAACTTAACTTGAATAGCTCACTATTCAAACAGACAAAAAAACTCCAATGGGAAAATAGAGGCCCTCAATGACAGGTTGGAGTTTCAAGCTGGTACTACGGTAGCATTATATAAATCACCATAAGCAGTATACAATATGGGATATGAGTTGTGCCATAACCTAACTTATTATGTTCTCGACTATGAAAACCTGTTAAAGAAGATCTAAGGGGCTATCATCTCATCTCTGTGCTACAATCAGGGTAGCCATGCTGACACAACCAAAAAAACAAGGGGGGGACGAAACACTAAAAATGCACAGCTCATGAAAAGCATTAAATAATTATCCAAACCAAGAGGACAGCTGAAGTACAATACCGTGCATCTCATATCCTCTGCCTCACCCATGATACTTCGAAAATCCAAACCAGTCCAATCCTGTAAAAGTAGTTATTAAGGGCATGATTATCTCTACTAACAAAATATGTCATCTCACAGATACCCATATTAGTAAAATCAAAAAATATAAAAAAAAATTCTATCTAGAATCTTCGTGAAAATGAACACCGTGAGAAAATTCCCTCTGGCATTAGAAGTGTGTTTTTTAACTCATGACTGAGACCACATACCTTCTGTGTGTCAAAACCAAGCAGCTCAATTTCCCACTCCACATATACTCCTACAGGAACATCAGCTGGCCTAACCATCGTAAAAACCCAAGGGTTAAGTCAGCAATAAGATTGTGGGAGATTACACCAGAGACGACACAGTAGACATTAGCTTTCTTCAAGACTTCAAGTCACATTATGCACATAGCAACCATAAGCAAAATCAGCTGCACAGGCTGACGAGAGATAAAGTTAAGGAATCAACCTTGGAAACTTGTCATATGCGTAATCAGGAGGACAGGTTACAAGAGCTATTTCCCCAGGCAGCATCAAACGAACACACATTTCAAAGCCTTCAGGCACCTACAGAAAAGCAAATAAAGGTGGCTCAATTACATTGTAATATTAATAAAATAACCAAAAACATAATGTTTGGCATGTTTTGCACATCTAGATCTATTCAAATACCAAAACACACCCAATCGAGGTGGCTTAGTAGGTAAAGAGGACCCCCCCCCCCCTCTATCCTTTAGGGTTCAATTTCGAGCCTGAGCAGTGACCTTATTTGGTTACATTTACCTTAGAAGCTCCGTAATAAACCCTTTGGCCTTGGATTTGAGCCTTAGGTAGGCCGTATTGTCTCCTTAGTCTCTCTTGAGCCTAAGTTTGAGCAAAGGTGGCTTAAATGCTCCTTGGACACGGTATGAGATATTACCCCCCCCCTTGACTCCTAAGTCCAGCAGAAGTTCCTGACCTCCTTGAGGCCCTTTGTCGCCTGGGGTCACAAGGCGCAGGGGTTTACCCCGAGCACACCAGAAGTATAGCGGTTGCGGGTTCCCTCGTATACCAAAAAAATAAAAATAAAAAGAGGAAACAGAAAGCACAAGTGACCATAGTTCTTTATATCCTAAGTCGAAGATATTATTGCAACGATGATGCAACACCACACAAAGATGCTCTACAGGTTTTCAAGTCATCCTGATATTTGATCTTTAACCATCTATAGCTTAGATGGCATGCTTTCTTTTCTTAACTCTAGACGAGTCCCTATCTTCTGTTGTAGTCAGATTATAATTGTTGTCAATCAGTATTCTAAAATAAAAATATTCCACAAAGTAACAACTCACAAGCCCTTCACCCGAACTGAACTCTAGGGGTTGACCATCATTATCGACTCTTGTATCGTAGAAGACTGACTTCTTGTCATCCACCCGCATGGCTTTGTAGTGGACACGTAACCGACTGTCTTGAAGTGGGCAGTCCATAGGAAAGTCCCCTTTTATCAGAAGAAAAAAAATAAATAAATAAAAAGTAAGAAGCAAACTAGAACTATTTGTTATACTAAAATGCCGTGAACAACTGCAATACATAGAATCCCCTTTCCTGTAAAAGCATGTACAAACTTTTTTAGAGAAGAATTTTACGTCACATTAACAATTAATCTTTCTAATTGTGATGTGGATTTCCCTAAACATGCTTGGTACCTTTGCCCATTAAAATGACCAAGTAACCTACCGTCCTCCCAAAAGAAAATACAGTATGAGTCAATCTCACCTCATCCCACACATCAGATGATCAGACTATGAGAGTTCGGGACAGCAAGAGCACAAGCCAAAGATACAAACTAGGACTCCCGATAGCACTCAATCGGATCAGATTGAAGATCCAGAACAAAATTAGACAGGCTTTGAAGAAATTAAGTAGGATTCAAAGTTCAAACCTCGTCCATCACGAATGCGGCGTTTTATCAAGCGCCCATCACCAAGCACATCTCGAACCTAACCAAAGACATCAAATCAGCATAATTTTTACTGCATCATCAGACAAGACAGAGTAAAACAGACATAAACATTGTCATGAATTCATGATCTTTAACCTACAGGCTTAGTCATGTTTACAAATAAAAACTAAAGATTGATCCAGGGACCAAGAGTTTGTAAGACAAAGACACAGATAGAATAGTAAAGGGGACGGACCAAAGGGCAAAATCAATGCACCGTCTATTTCAGAGTGAGAGGGCCAAATCTCAAGCATTATAGTCAAACATCACACGTGTGCCAACACAAAATAAAAATGAATATTCACTCAGCGCTAGATCAAAGGACGCAGAGTCGCAGACTATAGAAGTGCTCAAAGGTGAGAAATTTTACGCCCAAAATCAATCCCACCATAGAAAGAAAAAGGCATTCCCCACATAGCAGCTAACACTTTCCCTCTGCTGCGAGAGGAGGCACTTTGTTTCATACCTAAGCATACATTGCCAAGTAGAAACTAGAAAGCATAACACAGCCTTACAAGGGGGTATCAAATGCCTCGAACCAAGTTGGTCATCTAGCATCAAGAATCTAGTAAATTCACAAATACAACACCTCTAAAAAATATGAAATAACTGACACATATGTAAACATGCATTATAGAGCAGTGAACACACCTGAACAAAGTGAACAAGATCCACTTCAAAATGAACTTCTTCAAGATTTGCTACTTCAGGGAGAATGGAACAATCTGTTAAGTATTGATTTGTTACATATACAATGGACCTCTCTCCTTTAGTCATTGTTCCTATAGCCATCTCGAGACCTTTAGGCAGCTGCCATACAAAAAATTCAAATGAATTAAAACGAGAATCGCCTAACTTGCTGAGTAAACGACACACCAATTCACCGACCTAACAAATCCAGTTTGATTCCCAAGCAATGGCCTAACAGCATAGCGCTATCTTTATACCTAATAGAAATATATATTGACCAACTGTCTAGCAGTGCTCGTGTGTTATAAACAGAGATTTACAACAAAGATACTCACCCCTGAGCTTCCAAAAGTAAAGAAAAATGGTTCCCCTTCCTTATGACTCCAGAGTAACCTCCCATCATTGCTTTTTGCAGAAATCCTGGGGAAAAGAATAAAGAGAAGATTATGAATGGAATATATCCATAGCAAGGGTCATGATAAGTAATAAAGGATTTCGACTGAAGAACACCAACGGGTGACCCCCGTACACGGAAGGGTAGTTGATGTTAAAGCTCTCACGTTATCGTCAGTAATCCTATCTACGGAAAGAAGAAATTTAGTGCCAGTGAGAGTGAAACACATGACTCAGATTATACAGCATGTAGCAGCAACTACAAAATGCGGACTTTGAGCTCTTGACGCAGACAAGAAATATCATCAAAATATGATGATTCCTTTCACTCCCAACTGCAGAACCAAAAAGGCGAATAAACCATCTTCCAAGTGTTTATGAGAAATCAGAACATGTCAGCCCAAACATACTCATGTTATATTTTTGAAAGAGAAAAGTAAAAGAAATGAGACTCTTTTTGCTTGTACAGTTGCAGGAGCTCTTCATATCACCACAAAACAAAACAACATGGTATGTTCTATTAGTAGCACAGCATTTTTAGCCATTTTCAATCACTACACATTACACACATTCAAACACAGCAAATTCGCATGGTGCATCTATCCCCCCTTCTTAAAGTAGACTGATTGAGTAGGTAAAGACCAACTGATCTTACACCATAATAAGAGAAGTTGTTCAAGTATCATACCAGCAACTAAGTTGTATGCAAGCAAAACCAATAAATATAGATACAAATATAAATCACCTACCAAACTTTTACTTCATACGGGGCTCTAGGTGTCTCCCAGCCTTGTCCTTCATGCAATATCTACAAGCGACAAAGGAAAAAAAACAATTGGAGGACATGTGACAGAAACCAGCTGCTTCCTAGATTTAAATTCTACATCAATACTCATGATGTATTGAGCAAGGCAGAGCACATTGTTTTACCATAAAAATTTAAACAAGAAAGGGTACACGTGGTATTATATTTTGAATACAAAGAAAGGTCCTTTTTTTTTTAGAGTTTTTTTTTCTTGGTTCTTTCTGGAGTCCAGAGTACAGGTTTGTACCAGGCTTTATAATGATTATCTTTACTTGATTTATGCGCAGAATTGACAATTGGTCTTAACTCCTGACTGATGCACTACACGAAACGAATCATACTTCATATTCATGCTCCCTAAGAACCATGCTAACAAGGCAGTTTTAAATGTTAGCCATGTAAGTCGGTAAGTCAGTAAGTCAAACTTCTCATGACAAACTAGAAGATGAAAGAATGTTCACATTTACAGTTTTCCACAATCAACGGAGATTTTAAATCACGAGCTACATATGAAATGGGTAAATCTGTGAAATACGTGCACTTCATTGTCAGCTTCCTTCAACTCAAGCAAGCCTGCTTATCCTTCTAACTCTTTAGCTTGATACTACAATCTTTAAGCTAAGCAATACTTGACCAACTTAGCCCAAAAAACAAAAAACAATACTTAACCACCTTAGAAAAGGACAAGGAAACGGAAAGAAGATTGAGCAAGAGGGTGATCAAAGAGATAGCCGAAAACATAACAAGGAGGCAATTATGGCAGGAGTCGCGGGGGGGGGGGGGGGGGGACTACTACCAAAACAATCAGCCATTGTCGCTGAGGTCCTTCCCTAAAAAAAAAGGAACACTTCATTTCCCTCAGAAATTATAAGCAAGTAATGATGTTTACCTTTTTAACAACTCCAAGATCTTCCGAAATGACCTGAAAACAGATGTCAGAATCAACTGTCTTTAGGTTTTGTAGTAGAATCCTTAGAATAATCAACCATGAAGTAACCATTTCATTCCAATTAGGACACACATATTCAAACCGAAAAGTTATACATACAGACATAAGAATGATCACAATTTTAGGAGTTTCATTTTCACTACACGCAAAGAAACCAACCTCATTCAGTCTTACCTGAACTTATTTTGCTCAATTTCGTCACTACACTCTTGCATGAATTAGTTAAACAATACAACCAACAAAGCAGAATTAAAGGTCAGATCAAGTTCTCCAGCACAAAGATTGACTTTATTGAATCCAATATCGCAAACCATCGAATATGACTTTACTTAACATTTATTGGGTGGGGGAAGGGGGGCAGTTGATTCGATAAGAGATACCATTGAATGACATACAAAATCTAATGATTTCTTAGTTGCGAATACAGAAGTACCAACTATCATGATGCTGGTGAGTTTCCATAAATCTTTTGGACGAAAGAGAACAACTATATATCTCCAGACAGTCTCATTAGGTTCGAATTGTGAAATCCCACAATTACCATAAATTCAAACATCAACCAGCTTATCAATTAAGTAAAGTAAAGTATTGTTCTTTGAGAAATATCTTGCCTTTGATTTCCCAAAATCGACAAGCTCGACCTCAAACTGGAGATCATCATCTGTTGGAAAGTTGTCCGGGACTGGGACTGGGCAATCACTCTCACCAAAATGCATCTCAGGTTTCATCTTGAACTGCATAGGTGAAGTCAAGAAATAAGAAACCAAATCAATACAGAAATTAAAGCACCTAGAAAGAAGAAAGAAATTAAGATACCAAGAAGTCTTATCAGATCATAAGCAGAATAACTCCAAAACTCATTGAATATTTGAAATATGCATAAACTAGGAAGTTTGAGCAGTCAAGTAGTTAACACCAATTGCCATTATCCACATTGATAAACTGGTTCATATTTCTATATCTTTTGTAGTTTATGGTACAGACCAGTTTCTATTGAACTTTCTGCCATTATCCTGTGCACTCAAAAGTCGACTAATTCAATCATGTGATAAAAGTTCTGAAACTGTTATATCAACCAAATGGAATTACGTGTAACAGGTAGCATCAGATGCCACAGCATTCCCTGCTACAAGGCATTTAGCTCCGATATGGCTCACTAAACTGTCTACGCTACTATACAGAAGAAGCAGTCGGCCGATGCGATTGTCAACCAAAATCAATTTGGGCCCCCCTCAAATAGTCTGCAAGGGGGCAAAGCAGGCAGCTTATCACCTTACCCAACAACAGCTTTGGCTCGCAACATACATTTTTTTCTTTAAAACCAGATACACAGCTTTGCTCTTTAGTATTTCAAACATCAAACCCATGATTCATAGTTATATTTAGAGTCTAGACTCCAGAACAGTCAGTGTTCAAAAGCTAATCGTTCTACAATTTGCTATGCAGCTAAAGTTTGAAAAGCTAACAAATACCATGGAAATTTCACCCTTCTTCATTGTCGGTATCCCTTCAAGAAGACCCAATATAAGCTTGCTTTTACCCAAAACATCCCTTAAGGGGCTTCCTTTACCTGTTAGAGGAGACATTCATTAATGCCTCTGCCTCAAATATTCCTATGTCCAGCATTAAACAGACTAAGAGAATAATAAAGGAGCCTCCGCAAAAACAATTACTACCAACAAGTACACAAGACACTACAGCGTAACACCAGTTACAAAGAGATGAATAACTGTAACTAACATAACCAACAGCGCAACATCTACCCCTACTCAACAGACATATAAAGGACGGGATGGAAATTTCAAGATACTTGAGATCAGATGTTTATTTCACAGAAATGGAGGATTTCGAAAACGCAGAATTTGGAAGACAAAAAAAGAGGCCATATCCGAGGTAAGATAACAAGTGAAGATACATGAATGCAGGAACTAAATACTCCTAGTTGCATTAGGTCTTATTACAAACTCTTTCTAGTTCACTTGCCATTATTTTATAATGGAAAAAAAAAAAAAAATCATTCCGATGTCCTGCTCTTGGTGAAATGATGTAAACAACCACATGGTCACCTTTTTACCAATCATTACTAATGGATACCCCGTTCTCTTGCCCTCCTCATTCTTCCTTGTCAACTTATCAACTAAACGAACCCCTCTATCACATAACTCGGTGATGAATATCGAGTAACCAGCATTGTCCACAAATCCAGTAACAACCTACTCAGTTCAACACGCATTTTCACCCACTTTAACTAATATCTTTCATGAGACTAAAGTATATCAAGTTCCGACCTACTACTTGAAACAAAGTCTCAGCATACCCTAACATAGGCAAACTTATCTTCTTATTCAAGTTAGAAAAAAGTTACAATCCAATTCCATAATTAGCAACTGTTTCACCTCGACTACATGCTCACTACCTCAACCATCACTCTCATAACGCAAACAATTACGAAGCTTAACTAACACATTTCCGAAACAAATGTAAACCAGAGCTTAACTAATCGAAGAAACGAACCTCCGAATTCTTTCTTCGTGGACCGGACAATGTACCCATCCAGTGTCCTGACAGTGAAGTGGTACATTACCTACATCATATTTACGCAACAATTACATAATTCTCATCATTATTCATAACAAAATAACCACATTTACTCAATTAATTCAACCTTAACACGATAATAATAACAATATGATCACAACACAATAATAATAATAAAAAAAATAAAAAAATAAACCTGATCACCATCAGACGGCGTCGTTTCGCCTCCACCAGGTCTAACTTCAGCTTTCAACAATCCTCCAGGAACAAGCTTCATCCGCCTAAATTAATTTTTACAAAATAATCAACAATTTTCACCAATAAAAAAATCAAATTTAAATACAAAATTAGAAATAAAAATTCAAATTAATTAAAAAAATTCTCAGAACCTCTTATCATCATCTGAGAGTGGCTTGTTCTTGGGAGGTATTGGATCGTGGTCTTGGATTTCAGAGACAGCCATTGCGATGAAATTAGATTAGGCGTAATTTGGATTGGAGATTAATTATTTTTTCTTCCCCAATTAGAATGGTGAAGAACCCTAATTGTGATTTAATTAATTTTAATTTTAAAAAAGTTCATCTATTTGGTTTCTGAACTCCAGTAGTAGTGAAGTGGGTTAGGCCACTTACCCCAACTGCATCTGTATTGTTTTGACTTTTGACATGTCAAGTTAGTGTCTCCCCCAATGTTGCATGAGTACGGACATCGACGCAGACACTTGGAGTCTGGGACTCTGGGAGTATGTACACATCGGAACATCGCAATTTCAAAATTTAGGACATTGCCACTGTTATTATTTTGTATTTTAATAAAATAATAAGAATTCCTAATTTTAAAACTTAAAACAATTTAGGAAATTCAGATTAAAAATGTCTATTTCACCCAAATGCTTGCTTAATACTCCCTCCATTCAAGTCCACTCTTCCTAACACTATTCGGCACGCACTTTAAGACGCGGTTTTCTCTATGTTAGAGATTACGTAAAATTCCAAAAAATTTAGACAAACAAGATTAAATGTCAATAGTGATTTTCACAAAATTTTAGAATTTTACGTAATCTCAAACATAGGTAGAATCGCACATTAAAGTGCGTGCCGAAAAGTGATAGGAAGAGTGGACTTGAATGGAGGGAATGCTAGTATATGTCTTTTTGTGTCGTAGAGGTGTCCGAAAAATGTCCAACCCGGTGTCCCTTACGTAAACAACCGGGTTTTATGTTCAAGTTAAATAGAATAAATCGGATACCGGACCGACCATGTCCTCCAGGTGTACGTCTCCGACACCGTACTGGATACCGACACGCAACTTGGAAGAGGTGTTCGTCTTTCATACTGCTCTCCTACTCCGTTTTTTTATATTTGTTAACGTTTTGTTTGAAAGAGTACTTTATAAAATTCGTTGGAGCTTTATATACTCGTCTATTTCGACTATTTCTAAATTCTTTGTGTTTCCCTCGTTTGAGTTGTCCCTCCTGAATTTTTATGTTCTTGTTAATATTGTTTTGTGTTTGTGTTAATTTTCGGATGATTCACGTGATCTAAAGTTTCACAATTTGCATATAGTACACGAGTTTAAGAATTCTACATCAGGTAGCCCATTGCAGTCTCAACTTGTCAGCAAAGCCCTAGTGACCTAACGTCAATGCAAGTGGGTTGGTCGAGGGGTCAAGATAGGAGCATTTCTGAGATTCCAAGGGTCAAGAGGGGGTTTTTTCTTTGGGGGGGTGAATTTTACGGGCATAGTGGAGGGTGGAGAGACCTTTGAAGTTTCAAAACTTAGGGTGATCACGTTAATTATCGATATTTTCAAGTACATTAGTGCAAAATTATTTAGTTTCTTTTTATATGGTTATCTATCTTACACCTATGTTTTTCTTCGAGCAGATCAAACACGATAGATTAGATTAGATTAGATCAAATCATTTCAATAATCGGTAGATATACCGGATAAGTTACTCTAGGTTAGATAGGAAAATAAAACGCTAGAAAAGAGCCGACCAAAGACATCAAACAAAGAAAGTACAGACGTCTTTTGTCATGTAAAGCCTTGTACCCAATTCTATGCTGATTGCTGACCGCCTTCTTCTACAAGATTGTTGTGCTCAAAACCCAAGGAAACTCAACCTAACAAGTAACAACAAACAAACCCATCTATCACTCATCAAACTACCTTTTACTTTCAACACTTCCAGCAGGTATGTGCTGTTCTAATCCCTTTTGTTTCTCTTGTTTTAGTTTGTTTTGATTAATTAGTTTGATGTCTACCTTTGATTTATTCTTGTGTAAATGGTGATCATACATGTTTGCTAATCACAATTTGACATTTCATGGTTTCGGTTGGATCATGATTCATGAACTCGTATTTTTGTTAAAGAACCATCTCGACCAAAAGTCTAAGCTAAGTTCAAGGTTGATGCTTAGCGAAGCAATGGTTTTATACCTCAATATGCCCTTTTACGTGGATGGCCTATGTGCTCGAAGCGTGGATAATGCACATATGGGCCCATAGTCCACTTGAGAAAGGAGGGGGCGGAGTGGATACCATTATATTTGAGCTAGGCTCGAATAACAACGATCTCAATGAGAACCCAATAGTTTTATGGCCAAACTATGGTTTTATGACTGATTGGTTTAACAGCTAGATTTGGATAAAGATCGTATCATATTTTTAATGATCAAACTGTACTAGTTTTGATTTTGAAATAATTGACTAGATTCAAACCAAACGCAGAGAATCAAAAGAAATGGTCGGGGGTAACTTACTTTCATATTTCACCTCAAAACTTATGGTTATGAAGTTATGGGTTGAGTGAGCTAAGAGAGCAATGCAATCTTAAGATAAGAGTGTGGTTTGTTGTTAAGGGTCGGCGTTGATTCTGCTGATTGTTGGGATACTACACGATTGACCTCTTTCGACTATGAGTATGGTTTTATCTGTGGACTGCGAGGCTTAGATGTTACCGATATCTCAACATTTTGGTGTTTACCGTGACCATTAATTTAGCCCATAAAACTGTAATTCTCTGTGATTGATGATACCGTGGTTGCAAAACCAAGACTGAGATTTAACACAATGACTGTCTGTGTGTCTTTAGTTTCATCTAAGGAACTGAGTTGCACTGGGTATTGTGTATTTTGTGAAGAACATACGGTTTCATCGTTCTCAGATGATTGATTTTTGTATAGCGACTTAGACTTCTTTGTTAAGTTATGGAAAGAATTTTGTATGTACATTCGTTTATGAGAAATTCTTCATATCTTCTTTTCATAAAGGTGGCAGATCTTGGAAGCTGAAAATGGCTGGACTGGAGGAACTGAGAAAGAAGCTTACTCCTCTATTTGATGCTGAGAAAGGCTTCTCATCTGGTAGCACTTTGGATGGGGGCGATTCGGGAATGGTAAGTCGTGTTTTGCATTCTGCTCAACGAGTATGATGTCATGCTAAGATGCTTAATTTTATTGACCTATTTCGCCCTCTATCAACAGCTGTCGACCAGTGGAACCATCAACTTGTTAAGTAGATCGTATGGTGTCTACAACATTAATGAGCTGGGGCTACAAAAATGCACATCATCACCTGTGGATGAGACGAATCATAGTGAAAAGACATACCAGTGTGCTTCACATGAGATGAGGGTTTTTGGAGCTATAGGCAGTGGTGCCAGTAGTATTGTTCAAAGAGCTGTTCACATACCCAAACATAGGATCATCGCCTTGAAGAAGATCAATATCTTCGAAAAGGTACATTTTCTCTCTGTTATGATGGATCACTGTTACTCAAATAATTCGGCACTTTAAACTGTCTTCTAATTATGTTAATTTGTCTTTTTAAGGGAAGAATTAAGAAAGTAGAATTAATCTGTCTGAGCATGCTTTTTTGAAGGGATCATCTGTGCATTCTTATCGAATGCTTTCTTCACTTTCTGAAGCGCTGGTTCTCCATGTCACCCGTATTATACAACTGTAATTAAGGGAGACTAATCATGATTGAATTTTTCCCTGTAGGAGAAAAGACAGCAGCTTCTAACTGAGATAAGGACACTCTGTGAGGCACCTTGTCACCAGGGTCTTGTAGAATTCTACGGGGCTTTTTATATTCCAGACTCTGGACAGATAAGCATTGCCTTGGAGTACATGAATGGTGGATCCCTTGCAGATGTTATGCAAGTTCAGAAGCGTGTACCTGAACCAGTACTTTCTGCCATAGTTCGAACACTTTTGCATGTACTGTCATCGTATCTCTCTCGTGTTTTTTTTCCCTCTTTTATGATTTCTGCTACTTTTGGAATTGCCAAGTCTCGTCTGCTAAAACTTCATATGTAAATTGTTCTCAGGGATTGAGCTACTTGCATAGTGTTCGGCACTTGGTGCATAGAGATATAAAGCCAGCAAACTTGCTTGTAAATCTTAAGGGAGAGCCAAAGATAACAGATTTTGGTATAAGTGCTGGATTGGAGAACTCAATGGCTATGGTCAGCCACTTGAAAACTACTTATGATTAACATAAGAAATTTTTTTACTGAACATTCAGTCATTTCCTTTTTAGAGTTGGAATTGGTCTGACATCTCTGATTAAATGTTTCAGTGTGCTACCTTTATTGGGACTGTTACTTATATGTCCCCTGAGAGAATCCGGAATGAGTCATATTCGTATCCTGCTGATATTTGGAGTCTTGGACTTGCACTTTTTGAGTGTGGCACTGGAGAATTTCCGTACACTGCCAATGATGGACCTGTAAATCTTATGCTGCAGGTAAGCTGTTTTCGTGGTTTCTTGATTCCTCTATTAGGTTGTCGCTTCTGATCGATCAGACTTTTCTTCCTGCTGATAATGTCAATTTTTCTACGTATGTAATTGTGCGTTATCTTCTTACCATTAGAACTCTAAATCTTACTCGTATGTCTATCACATCTGTTGCAGATCTTGGATGATCCTTCTCCCACCCCATCCAAGCAGAAGTTTTCCCCAGAGTTCTGCTCATTTATTGATGCGTGTCTGCAGAAGGATGCAGATGCTAGGCCAACAGCAGAGCAGGTTAGCTATATACCTTTGAAGTACATCATCTACTTCCTTCTTGAGATAGCAAAGATAATGTTCTTTTGAAGCTCATTCTGTGCCTTTTTGCAGCTTCTTTCACACCCATTTATTACTAAATATGAGAACTCACAAGTTGACTTAGCAGCATTTGTCCGAGATATATTTGATCCAGTACAAAGGTTGAAGGATCTAGCAGATGTAAGTTTCCAACCCTTTCAAACTATTATAAATCATGTTGCTGTAATTTAGCAGAATTTCAGTTGCCGCTTTATCACCATGCTTTCAAGTATTAGCAGTGGTATTGGCCATGCCTTCTGCAAAAGCATGGAAGTTTTTCTGGCTCATCACTCTCCTATAGTTGTTATGAATTTCCCCTGAAGAAATTCTGGTTCTTTAGTGTAGTTATATGTAATAGCTGTTGCGTCATGTAGAAGCATTAGATAGAAAAGTTAAAACCTGTAAGGCTGTAAGCTTACGCCTTTTACGGTGCCAAACTCCCTAGAGTATCAAACATCTATTTGTTACATGTATGCTTTATCTGGCCGGTGTATGAATCACCTGTGCTCGATACTAAGGATTAATGTACCTGAAATATCTGATTGCTAATATTTAAGACAAATTATGCTGCTGTAGCCTTGATTACAGAATTTGCTCATGACTCATGCTTGCTTGGCGCATTGGTATTCATTTTAATTTTTAGCTTTTTATTTTGTCTAAGCAGATGTTTGCAATACACTACTACTTGCTTTTTAATGGACCGGATGAGCATTGGCAGTACACGAAGTCATTATACGATGAAGGATCTAATTTCAGGTTTGTAAAGTTTATTGTACTGCAAGTCTGCTATCTTTGCTTTCGTAATTTCATTATCTTGTCTTGACTTACCTGTCCTGCATCATTTTACTTTTAGAAAATTAATAAGTTTTTCCTTATTTTCTTCCGCAGTTTCTCTGGAAAACAATTTGTTGGTCCAAATGACATCTTCTCTAGCTTGTCAGACGTGCGGAGGAAACTAGGGGGTGAATGGCCCCCTGAGAAGCTAGTTCACGTAGTTGAGAAGCTGCAGTGCCGTGCTCATGGTTCAGGTGGAGTTGCAATCCGAGTATCTGGATCTTTTATTATAGGGAATCAATTCCTTATCTGTGGTGATGGAGTGCAAGTTGAGGGCTTGCCAAATTTTAGGGATCTTTCCATCGACATATCAAGCAAGCGGATGGGTACATTCAAGGAGCAGTTTATTGTAGAACCTGGTGATGCCATCGGATGCTACTTCATCGCTAACCAGGAGTTGTACATCATGTCACAGAACAACTAGGATGGTGCTACACTTTTTGTTTTTTCGAGGTTTAGTACGTCATTCAGAATTGATTCCTGAAAAATCTTGAAAGTGTTGCGGTTCAAGGATAACGGAGCAAAGGCAACCAGAATCTTACAATTCGCGGTTAAAGGTACAGCTCAAGAATGGCTTAACAAAGGCGACAATGCTTCCAGGCTTCCAGCAACTTGCTCATGAGAGCTCTGGGAATCCAGAAAGCTACAAGTGCTTGGATATATGGATCCCACAGAGGCATGAACACCCAGGGCAAGCAAAACCGTACTCGAGTGAGCAGGAGTAAGGGGTGAAGACTGATAGCTCTCAGATGGGCTATGGTCAGTGGGATCTACAAGCTCGAAGCTGATGCCTCCACTATTGAGTAGCTTGGGTGCAGTTATGACTTATGCACGACAAAAGTGGGGATTTGCTAGCAGAGGTTTGCAGCTTAACCCATGAGGCTTTGGACTACGATGATATGGAAGAAACGCAACTAGATATAGACAGCAGACCGCTTGCAGAGTGGACAATGACGAGCCATGAGTTTTATTATCACGTCGTAAGGGTAAGGTGAAAATGAATCACTATAGGCTTGACATCTGCGGCTGCCAGGCGAGAATAGTATTTAGAATTTTAGATAGAGGGAACGTCCGACTGAACGCCACTCTTCTGTAAAGATCGGTATTTCTAATATATGCGTACAGTTGTAAATCTTTAAAATGTAAATAGCAGGAAAAACCAGTATATTTATCTAACCAGTGTGCAATTTCTGACTATTTTTACAGTGACACAATACGTTGTATTGATTAGTTATTTTGTGGCAAATGGAGGTCTCTCGGGGGCTGACATTCATCAGAAAATTGTCTTTTTTTGTGTAGAATGCAGATAAAAAGGGTACACTTCTTTTCTAAACTGTATTGTATTTAAAAAATCAAGACCATTTTAATACAAAACCATCAAGCTTTCAGTCACAAATGTAGTACAGAGAAAATTTAAGTGATGAAGCTTGTGGCCTGTGCAGATATTGAAATCCTCGATGTATAGTGATATTTTGTGAAGACCTGTACAGTTCTATCTGTTGTGCTCAATAGCGGGTTGGCTAACACACAACGAAGTAATCTCGAATAGTTTTCTTCTTCATTGAAGATGGAGGACTTAGGACAGAGGAAGGGCTTCTTGCTGCAGATTCCGGAGTTCTGTCGAAGGGCTCAGTTAAGTTAACACCTGACAATACTCCATGCTTTCGGGACTGATAGGTGGTACTAGCTTCAGGTGTTTTCATCTCTTCTTTTAAGATTGCATCTTGTACTACTTTTGAATTACATGGACTTTCTCTGTCTATAGGTTGCACTTTGCATTCAGTTGTAGGAACTGCTGTGACTTTCTGACGAACACAAGGAGACCCTCTGGACAGGCAAAACTTGTCACCGACATTCCAGAAGCGGACCTGGAAAACAAGGGAATGCTTTGAGCACTAACCAAATTGTTTATAGGTTTTACTGAACATTAGACCTATTTGCAATCTTGCAAAGTATGTGTACGAAATCAGAGAGATCAACAGTCATATAATCTTACTGTGTAATCGTCAGAAGCTGTGGCAATCATCCCTAGTTCTGGTAAGCTCCTGTAGCAGAAATTGAATGCGCAACTCAGTAGCAGTTTGCCATTGTCAAGAACTAAATATTTACTGTCACTCTCTTTTTTTCTTTTCTTTTTTCGAGATAGATGATTACAGATTACATCAACTTTATACTTACCAGTCAACCGCAGTGACCTCCTTTTGATGGCTTGATAAAGCAATGGGGTCTTTGTGAGGATTGTTTACCTGTATCAGAAAGACTCTCATTAAGAAACATAATTGATGAGGCTGAAACAAGCTTAAGAGTTACTGGTATTCGAGATTCTTTTCAGTATCTAAGGAGGTTAGGAGTGAAGTCCAGACCTGCCATATGTATGCCTTTCCATCTCCAGATCCACTCAGTATGTGGGCTGAATCAGGGCTGATGGATGACTGAAAATTGAAACATTTACACCTCAGTCTGGGAATGTCGTAAAAGCATAGGTATAGCATTCTTTTCATCCATTAGCAGAGTTGGATGCTTTACCTTCACATAGAATGTTCCGAATTGAGCGCCTGTGAAATAGCTGATAGGACCTTTGTCAAGCTGGAGAACGTTATACAGATATACTCTGGGAATTGCAAAAAAATTAAAGATTTAGGAACTGTTAAATCAGTCGTAACTTGAAGAATCAAAAAGTATGGTGTGGTGACATTCTGTTTAATGCATACCTATTGTCAGTACAAGAGGCAGAAAGCAGCAGTCCATCAAGATCTTGGGATAAGCTGGTTATACCATGTGTTCTTCCCTTCTGTGTAAAACGTTAAACAATTGGTTGAGGAAATATATATATAAGAATCTGTGATGGATAAATTACCAAAGCAATATACAGAAGAGCAAAGAAATTGAGAGAAAAGACTAACTGTATCTGTCAAAGTTTTCTGGTGAGGGGAACCCTGAGCAGCAGTAGCTCGAAGGTTTCTACTGTCCCAGATCTTTACAGTGCTGCATGGAACCAATGGTAAACATAAAGCGCGTTAGAAATCGAACATCAACATACAGAAGTTAAATTAAAGTTGCAGCGATCTTGTAAGTACCTGTCAACTGCTCCAGCTGTGGCAATAGAGACTTCATCTTTGAGATAAAGAACTGATGTAACAGTCATTGAAGCTGTCTGAAAAGGATGAAATATGTGTTTAGACTAGATATTCCGGAAATTTACTACTCAGAACATATTTTTTAGAAGTACAGAACAAACCTTTCCCTTTACAGATCGTTTTCTCTTGGCTGAGGTATGATTATGAGCTCCTTCAACCTTTTCAGTTGATCTATAACAAGGGACTAAACCAATTACTACTGAATGTTTCAGCCAACAGAAATCATGTAGAGAACGGGGGCATATCTACTTACGGTATCCATAGCAAATCTCGGGGCTTACACCTCAAGTCCCATAGTGCAAAAGACCCGTCCCTTGAGCCAGATAAAACAATATCTATTCCACAATCAACAAACCAAGGGTCATTATTCAACAACACAAACCTTCATAGTAGGTACTCTATTAAGGCCGGGAAACAGTGAATAAACCGTTTTGCTTACCTGAATTTGTAGGGTGGGAGCGAATGGATTTGACACTCCCGGTGTGACCTTTCAATATACCAGTACATTTCTTTTGTTCTACATCCCATACCTTAACCTGCCAATAAATGGAGCCTTGTTAGCTCTTCATTTGCCATGCAAAAAACCGTCTTCACTATCTCGGCCAAGCCCCTCAGTATGCTATATTCCCCTCATCCCTACACTGATTTGCCTGCTATACTTTTATTATCTTTCTATTTAGACTGCCTCATTGTAGAGACAGCTCAAGAGCATTTTTCATTCACTTCAAAAGCGAATACCCTAAATTTCGAGGCTTTTTAGGCTCATGTAAAAAAATGTAATGTTTTGGTAAGATCTTAGGACAAACAGTAGGTTGATTGACTAACATACAAGTAGGCACAACTAAAAGAACATGATCAATCTAGTCATCCCAAGAAAAATAAAAATCTTAGCTTCTACAACACTGCTTTCCCCTCAGAGGCCTAGATCAGAAGTGTATCAGTGACGACTTACTATGTGATCAGCTGCCGCTGTCAGAATTGTAGAATCACCCTGCACAGGTAAAAAAAAGTTCAATCATGTCAATGCAAGGTGTCCCTCTCATCAAAATCTCTTCCTGAATGTAACTTCTTTGAGAAATTTTCGACTAAACAGTCGATTCTAACCTATGATTTAGTATAACACCTTCCACCATATAATCAAAATCAAGTGTAATCATCACTCTAAGATATAAAACTACTACTACATGATCATACCTATTACCAAACACCTGAAATTAAATTGGAAGGGTTACCTTAGTCCAACAAAAATCATAAACAGAATTTTCGTGCACAATCCAACTCGAAACGATTGATTTCTCTGAAAATACCCAAACAAACACAAACACAACAAAACCCCATCAAGCTCAATTTCACATTAATCTTCATCAATACACCACCATAAACATTTATTTAATTCCATCATATTAAACAGAAGGGCACCTCTATTTTCTTGGTGGGTTGCTGAGGGTTCGAGTTTCGATCTCGTATCGTATATGCTTAGAAACCCCTCCTCATCCGTCACCCCCAGGAAATGAGCATTGTTAATTGTCTGCACATCATAACAATAAAAAAAAAAATCACAAACCCACCAAAAAAACAAGATTTTTTTTTTTTTTTTTTGCGGAGAATTAGAAAAATTGGAAAAAAATATTAAACCTTTGCAAAAGAGACGGACAAAGGGGGAGTGAAAACCCCATTGTGAGAGCTAGAAACGGCGACGCTGCAACCGGGTTCATCGATTCGACAGTCGATTGAGCTGTTGTATGTGAAAAAGGGGCGTTTTTTACCTGAATCAACACATTTTTAATCGATCAAATAATGTAATTTAGATTTACAAATGGGATTTAATTAACATGAAATGAAAAAAAAAAAAAAAATTAGATGTGGAGATTTTAACAGCTTTTTTTACCTTTAAACCCATGGAGTTCTCTGAATCTGATGTCGTGTAAAATCGATTTGGAGTTGTGGATCTCCATTGATGCTCGAGAATGAAGAGAGAGATGAAGAGATTGGAGAGAGAAAGTGTTGTGTTTGCAGTGAGAAAAAAAGAGGTGTGATGAGGAAGTTGGCGGGAGGGGGGGATAGAAAAGGTGATTGTTTAATGTGGCGGGAATTTGTTTGAAATTTTTAACTTTTGGCGAAAGTCAGCAGCCGCCCATTTTTGCGCTTGATTTTTTTTTTTCATGAATTGGTGGTTGCATGGTTGGCGCCTGGATTTTTTTATACGGAGTTGGTACTTAGTACTAGTTAGTAGCCGAGTTACGGTCTGAGGTACCCCTACTTCAAGTGGTATATACCAATCGATATATGGTACCCGGGGGTACGTACCTCTAGATACCCCCCGGTTCAAGTGGTATATAACGAGTGAAAATTAAAAATTAATTAGTGAAATTCGGGAAATAATGAGTGAAAGTTGGAAAATAATGATTGGAATAAAGTTGTATATAATGATTGTAAATTCAGAAATAATGACTGAAAATAGATAATGACTATAATGTTATATATAATGAGTGAAAATCGGAAGATAATGAGTGAAACTTGAGGAATAATGAATAAAAACTGTAAAATAATGATGAAAGTATATAATGAGTGAAATTGAGAAATAATGAGTGAATATTGTAAAATAATGAGTGAATATTGTAAAATAATGAGTGAAAGTAAATAATGACTATAATGTGGTATATAATGAGTGAACAGTTAACCGAGGGTACGTAGCTCTCAGTACCCCGAGGTACCTAATAATTTGTGGGCATATACAGGCATATAGCATAGTTCTGTAATCGGATTGGTAAGTTTTATTAGGATTGTTCATTTCAGGTCAATTTGGCGGGTATATTCTATACTACTTTTGCATTTTTAGGGGTCGTTTGGATACCCTCAAAATCCATAGGAATTTTATTTTCCTAGGAATTGATTTACCATGGGTTGTTGGGTTATCCTAAAGTGTAGGAATTGGAAATTCCTAGGCATTTCCAATTCCTCCAAAGAACAGAAACCAGAAAGCAGAGAAGACAGTGACAGGTCAAGCAAAAGAAACTGGTGCAGCAACAAGGTAGTTGGAGGTCAACCTCAGCAGCAACAAACTAATCAGATTATCTTCCCAAAGGAAGTCATGTGATTCAAGTTTATAAGAGGAAGGTCAAAGAACCTTGGGATTAGTTTTCAGATATTGTTAGAACAAATATAGCTGGTGTCATAGTTTATCCAATGTGTAAAATGATGATCAAGGCAGAATCTTTGTAATATAAATAGGTGTAGTAGCATACATTGTAGAATCAAGTCAATACAATCAGAAATTCAAAACAACTCACAATGTCTCTAATTTACTGCATAACAATGTTCTTCTCATCCTTCAAAGCTCAAATTCTTCATGGTATCAGAGCAATGAAGGATTAAGAGGAGGATCATCACTAGTAGTTAGCATTAGAATCATTTCACTACTACAAAAACACAACCAAAACACATAACCTGTCTCCTTGAATCAGAAATGTCTGAAAATCAAGGTGACAACAACACAAGCTACAAAAAGATGGATCCAAGTGATCCACTCTACATACATCCATCAGATTCTCTAAACCCTCTAACAATTGAGCCAAAGCTAGCTGGTCTGGCCAATTATTACGAGTGGGAAAGAGAAATGGAGATTGCACTAGCTACAAAAAGAAAGCTAGGCATCTTGACAGGCCTGATAAAAAGGTCTACAACAGATCATGTACAAGCTGAGGCATTCGACACTTGCAACTGCTTGCTTGTCAGCTGGTTGCGACACAACCTTGAAGGACCTATCAAAGCTTCAGTCAGATACACCACCTCAGCAAAAGACATATGGGATAATCTGAAGAGGACTTATGAAATCTGCAATGGAGCCAGACAGTATCAACTGGAACTGGAAATTCAGCAGGCAACTTAAGGCAACAAGAGCATATCCGTGTATCATACTCACCTGGTCACCCTGTGGCAGACCCTGAAAGTCATGGAAGACTGGCCACCTCTGACTGAAAATTCTGTTGAAATCAACAACTACTTTGAAGCCTTGGTCAAGTACAAAGAAAGGAAGAAGTTGTACAAGTTTCTGAATGGTCTGGATCCATACTATGGACCTCTGAGAAGCCAAATGTTGATGAGAAACCCACTGCCCACAGTGGATGAAGTTGTGTCCCTCCTGCAGCAAGAAGAAATACAAAGGCAGGTGCTCGGAGGAACTAGCAACATGGAGATAGATCAGGTTGCTTTCTACAGCAATCAAAACAACAACAACAACAACAACAACAGCAGCATGAATGACAATTCAATCAGGAAAGAATGTGTCATCTGCAAGAAGAAAGGCCATACAAAAGAATAGTGTTGGTGGAACAAGGACATTCCAAACAATCCTGGTCCTCCACCAAGGAAAGACAACCAGAGAACCTCCAACAACAACAAGTGGCAGAACAACAACAAGGGAAAGAAAATATGGAATTCAAACAAGCCTGGAAACAAGTTTGCTAACAATGCAACTCAAGGAGAAGGATCTGAGAAAAGTAACAACATCATACCCCTGTCTCAAGATCAGTTTATTGCCTTGCTGAACAAACATCATTCCAAGAATGGACCCTACACAGAGGAGGAGCTTGAGGCTCACTTTGCAGGTAACAGTTGTTGTAGCAATGTCTATCTTAACTTTATGCAAAATGGTTGGATAATAGACTCAGGAGCAAGTGATCACATGATTTCTGACCTAAAACAGTTAGACAATGCTCAAGAACTTGCTAAGAAACCAAGAATTAACCTGCCAAATGGAGAAATTTCTCATGTTACACACACTGGAAATCATATGCTGAAAATTGGAATGATGTTGAATAATGTTCTCTATGTGCCAAGCTTCAAAAACAACATGTTGTCTATGCAAAAGCTGATAAAATCTGAAGGGTGTTTTGTGACTTTTTATAAGAGAGTGTGTGTGATACAGGATTGCTTGACCCTGAGGATTAGAGGGATTGGAAGAGAGCACAAGGGAATATATTATTTAGTGAATAAACCTGTGTCTCAAGTAGTTAAGAATAGTGCTAATGCAACTGTAGTTCAAGAAATCCTTGCTTGAGGAAGCACCTAATAGCTTAGAATCAGACCTCTGTAAAGCTACAGGTGATGAGTGCAATGATCATATTATGATAAATGATAAGCAGGATGTTTTTGCTAAGTGGCATTTCAGATTGGGTCATGCATCAAAAGAAAAACTCAAGGCAATTGCATATTTAACTGATATTGTTAAGAAAGACAAGGGAAATGTATGTCTAACCTGTCCTATGGCAAAACTCACCAAACAACCTTATCCTCTAAGGGAATTCACAGCCAGTAAACCCTTGGAAATGATCCACATAGATGTCTGGGGTCCTTACAGAAAAGAAACCAGACTGAAACACAAATCTTTCCTCACCATTGTTGATGATTTTTCAAGAGCAACTTGGATTTATCTGATGAAAACCAAAAGTGAAGTAGGACATCTGCTACCTCGATTCTTAAACTTGGTAGAAAATCAATTCAGTACACCAGTTAGGATTATCAGGTCAGATAATGCTCAGGAAATAGTCGAGGGTGACTGTGGCAGATTCATAGGCATGAAAGGCATTGTTCACCAAACAAGTTGTCCTGATACACCACAACAAAATGGCACTGTTGAGAGGAAACATAGACACCTTCTGGAAGTCAGTAGAGCAATAAGGTTTCAGTCAGGGCTGCCTTTGAGCTTTTGGGAAGACTGTGTGCACACAGCAGCTCATATCATCAATCGACTTCCTTCAACTGTGCTAAACAACAAAACACCATACTACAAACTGTTTCAGAAAGATCCTGATTATGAGAGAATGAAGGTGTTTGGGTGCCTAGCTATGGTGTACAATCCCAGTAAAGAAAAAGACAAGTTTGCACCCAGAGGCATTCCATGTGTGTTCATAGGCTATCCCTCCAATCAAAAGGGTTATAAGCTGTTTGATTTAAAGAATAAGAAGTGCATTATCTCCAGAGAAGTCAAGTTTTATGAGCACATATTGCCATACAAAACCTGGAACCCACAATTCAGACACAGTGGAGACTCGATTCCTCCCAATATCATCACTCCCACTGATGAATTTGAACTTATGCCTCCAGAACTCTGTGCACCAAACACAGAACCTCCACAACCAGGAGGAGAAGAGAATGCTCCTCAAACCAGCAGGCCTATCAGAAACAGAAGGGCACCAGCATGGACTAAAGACTGAGAAGTTGTCAATCCTGTCCTAGCACCTCAACAAGTTTCTAACCTGGTTAATGTTGACACTTCATCCAAGTTTGCCAACTTTGCCAACCAAATAACACTTGAACCAGATCCAATACTGTTTAGTGAGGCTGTCAAAGATCCTAAATGGCTTCAAGCTATAAATACAGAGTTGCAAGCATTGAGAGCCAACCATACTTGGGATCTTACACCCCTTCCACCTGGCAGGAAAGCCATTGGTTGCAAGTGGATTTACAAGACAAAGTTCTATTCTGATGATTCACTCGATAAGCATAAGGCAAGATTAGTAATTCAAGGGTTCAGACAAAGACAAGGGATCGACTATGAGGAAACTTTTGCCCCTGTGGCAAAAATGACTACTGTCAGGGCTGTCCTAGCTGTTGCAGCAGTAAAGAATTGGATCACTAATCAGCTTGATGTTTCCAATGCTTTTCTTCATGGTGATCTGGAGGAGGATGTTTATATGGAACTTCCACAAGGATACACAGCCTCAGGGCAGATACAAGCTAGTCGAAAGGAGGAGAAGCTAGAAAGCAGGGTATGTAAGCTCAACAAATCACTGTATGGACTCAAACAAGCTCCAAGACAGTGGTTCCACAAGCTTTCATCTGCCCTAATGAGCTGTGGGTATCAAAAATCCTCATCTGATCACTCACTTTTCAAAAAGCAAACAGACACAAGTAATACAGTAGTGTTGGTATATGTTGATGACATGATTATCACAGGTGACAGTTAGGAGGAGATATCTGAGCTTAAAGAACACTTGAGTAAAGACTTTCACATCAAAGATCTTGGAGAATTGAGATACTTTCTAGGGTTAGAAGTTGACAGAACAAAAGAGGGAATTTTTGTTTCACAGAGAAAATATGTGCAAGATCTGCTGAAAGAATTTGGAATGGAAGATGCTAAGCCTCTAAGACTACCTCTGAATTCTCACAACAAGCTTGCACCTGATAAAGGAACACCTCTTCCAAAGCCTGGTGTCTATAGAAGATTGATTGGGAAGCTGATATACTTGACAATAACCAGACCAAATATTTCCTTCACTGTGCAGCTACTTAGTCAATTTGTACAAAATCCTACATCTGATCATATGCAAGCTGGCAGAAGATTACTAAGATATATCAAACAAGCTCCAGGTCAGGGAATTCTGTTGGCAAGCAACTCAGCAGCAAAATTAACTGCCTACTGTGACTCAGACTGGGCATCATGTTCATTTAGCAGGAGATCCACCACTGGTTACTGCATACTGCTTGGTAACTCACCAGTCTCATGGAAAGCTAAAAAGCAAACAGTAGTTGCAAGATCATCAGCTGAAGCTGAGTACAGGGCCATGACTCTTACCACTTGTGAAATCACTTGGCTATCATCTCTCCTAAAGGAATTAGGGTTAAGGCATCTAGGTTCTACAGAATTGAAATGTGACAATCAAGCAGCTATCTCTATTGCAGCAAATCCAGTTTACCATGAAAGGACTAAACATATAGAGGTAGACTGTCATTTCATCAGGGAGAAGATTGCACAGGGTCAAATGCACACTTCTTATGTTAGGTCCCAAGATCAGCTGGCAGATGTGTTTACTAAGGCCTTGACTACACAGCAACATAACAGACTTCTAAGCAGGCTGGGAGTTACATCACAACTCCACTCCCAACCTGAGGAGGAGTGTAAAGAACAGAAACCAGAAAGCAGAGAAGACAGTGACAGGTCAAGCAAAAGAAACTGGTGCATCAACAAGGTAGTTGGAGGTCAACCTCAGCAGCAACAAACTAATCAGATTATCTTCCCAAAGGAAGTCATGTGATTCAAGTTTATAAGAGGAAGGTCAAAGAACCTTGGGATTAGTTTTCAGATATTGTTAGAACAAATATAGCTGGTGTCATAGTTTATCCAATGTGTAAAATGATGATCAAGGCAGAATCTTTGTAATATAAAAGGTGTAGTAGCATACATTGTAGAATCAAGTCAATACAATCAGAAATTCAAAACAACTCACAATGTCTCTAATTTACTGCATAACAATGTTCTTCTCATCCTTCAAAGCTCAAATTCTTCAAGCCTTGTGATGCCTTTGTGGAGAGGCAACTTCAAGGCTTGTGTTACTTGCGCTGACAAAGGATGGCTTAATTGACCATCCATTGATTCTAGCTGAGATGTGGTAAATTCCACAGCTTCATCTAGAATTTTCTCCCCGTGAACTCGAAGATATGCAGCTTCATACAAGTTAAGGACTCCACGCACATCTTTTGTTAGTGACTCTTTGAAGCTTCTATCATCATTCGTAAACGTGTTAAACACGTCTGTTTAAATTTAAATGTTACTCGATCTGTATTAGTGATGTATTACTTTTATATATGATTGTCCTGACATTCTATGAATAATAATATATACGAAGTATCATACAATTATTAATGAGATAAATAGTCTCGTATAAAACTGACTAGTAATAATAACATTATTAGGAAGTTATATATAGAATATTGAAAGGTTGAGAAGTTGCATACCACTAGAAACATAAATGCCATGCTGCCCTAGGAGACGAAATCTAAGGGAAACATAGTAGAGATCATCCTTGTAGGAGTGATTTTCACGGGAATAGTAGTTCTTGTAAAATTCTTGTAAGTTTGCTTCAATTTCTTCTTCGAAGTGGTATGCGACTCCAAGTTGTTCGATTGAATCTATGAGGATCAGTCTTTCTTTAAAATCACTAACAACGGCCAAAAGTTTTTCCCTCATTTCATCTTTAAGCTTATTAGCTTCTTGCTCCTCCCCACGAGTAACCTACGACCAAAAATGTTTTTCATCGGTTCATTAAACAATTTAACGAAATAGTGTTCGAAAAAAAATGTTAAATAAAATGGGTGGAAAAAAAAATTTGTTCAACCATATGGGGTGCACGTGACCCATATGTAAAACCGCCACAACTATTGGCGGTTTTAAGACTAAAAAAACAAATTTGAGATTTTTGTTTTACTGTTCACAAGGCCTGAAACCGCCATGCTCCTTGGCTGTTTTACAAATGGGTGACGTGCACCCCATTATGTTGAACAAGTTTTTTTCCGACCCATTTTGTTTAACATTTGTTTTTGGAGCATTATTTCAAAAAATCGTTCCAGTTCATATATCTAAGCCTTTGCTCTATTATCTCTTCGACTGAAATTACATGCACTACTCGCTTAAAAATAGAATATTTTGTCATACATTTCCTTAAAAAAGGTAAAGTTTATTTAATACCATTTTTTTGTCAAACACCCGCAAATGAACAAGCCAACTTTCCGGCATGCATGACCACCGTCTAACAATCGTATTTGTCGTTTTCTTTTAATTTTCTTTTCTTTTTTGCCTTTTTAATTTCTACATATCCTTCTACTCTCTTGTTTTCACGTTTTAATATATAGAGCGACAAAACGCAACTAAGACGGTGAAAAAAGAAAAAAAAAAGACAAACCCAACCAAAGTCACGTGCTACACGGTGGTCATACCGGAAAATTGACTTTTTGTGGCCTGAAATGTTCATTTGGGAGTGTGACAAAAAAATTGGTTATATAAGGTCATAGGGGAGTGTTTGACAAACCCAGCATTTTATAAGGGAGTGTTTGACAAAACATTCTAAAAATTATATTGGCTAAATTAAATTCTATTGACGATAAACTAAAATGAACATATGTAAATACGGTTTTTCTAACGTGTGCCCAATGAACGAGCTGAACTAATTAAAATAAATGTTGTTCAAGTGCGGACTAAATTGAACTGAACAAAATGTGTATATTAATGAATATCAATCGTTATACGTGCACTTGTGCTAGATAGACTGCTAGACAAGGATGAAATGAGTATACTTTTCAACTACCGAAATGAGGCGAGTCAAGTCAAACTAATGCAGCATTCGATGTAGATGTTGTATAGCTTTTAATATATGAATGATATCTTCCTTAGGAGTCTACATATACTAGTAGACAAATTAAAAATTGTCTATACTTTAACCTATATCCCAAGTGTAGTAAAATAAAAATGATACATAGTAAAAAATATGTGACTAAAGTAAATATTCATGATTTACAGTAACTTTTTGGCATCGGTAATAAAATCATATATACAAGAATTTTCTCTAAATCATTATCCTAATTTATCTCACTTTCCTATTATCTAATTAATTTCTAAATCGGTTTTTCTAACGTGTGCCCAATGGGCACATGATAAGAACTCATTTATTTCCTTAATTAAGTGATATTTTCTTGATTTAATCAATAAGATCCCATAATTTGTTTTTTCAAGTGAGAATCTCAATTAATTAAGGAAGTAAATGAGTTTTTATCATGTGCCCATTGGGCACACGTTAGAAAACCCATTTCTAAATTACACATTCAAAATTTACTGTGATGTTTAATTGATACGAAAAATATTTCCATCACTACTGATAACGAGGAACCCGATCTAGATCCGAGCCAGCTTCAACAATATAGAACTACTTTCATAAAGTGTTTAATAATTACCTCATCTGGTGGAAGGAAATTGAGGAAACGATCACCCCAAAGATGAGGATGATAATGTGCGAGAGGACGAACATTGTTATTAAGCTCAAGCTCGTTGGCAACTGCATGGACCGCCATTACTGTTTACTTTTAATTGATGTTCTTAATCACTCTTAATGAACTAAACTCCGTAGGAGCAAAAATCCAGCTGTTACCACTTTGATAATACGCAGGAGATAGAAAGCCAAAAGCTGAGAGACATTTTCGAGGCTAAAACCAAGAACCACACGTTTAATTCTTTTCATTATCATAATAGCCGCACAAATAACAAAGGTCCACTTATCTACTAAACTTGTATAATTCTTACCATAAACTTATATAGGGGGATTATCCGGTCAAAAGTGATAATTTTGTCAGAAGTCGAAAGTAATCTCAACCATTGATTTCACATAACTTCACAGTAACCGCATAACTTCAGTCACTTAACTCTACCAACTATAATGCGTAACTCAAGTCCCTTAACCAACTAATAATGCGTAACTCCAATATCCAAATTGTTTAACTCTAGTAATATCAATAATTCAACTAACTTTAACGCAACACCCAACTCCACTAACTAAAACACTTAATTCCAACATAACTCCACTAAATTAAAAACATAAATCTAATAATTTTAATTTGGCAAATTGTTGTATGACACGGTCTCACATGTGAGACAGATCCAATAATAAAAGCTCAATAGATTACACACTATTCTCTCAATTAATTTATCTCACCAAATTTCTCACATGTTTTGCGCATTTTTATGGTGATTACTTCATTAAATTGACTCAAATATTTACATTAAGTATTCGAGAATTTATATTATGAGTTTAAAGATTTATATAATTATAAAACTCAAAAAATTATAACGAAAATTCAAGGTTTAAAGTTAAATTACAAATTTACATAAAAAAACTCAAACTTTTAAGTTCAAAACTCAAATGTTAGCATAAACATTTATAACGTGTAGTTTTGATTACAAAACTCAAGGTTATAACCTGTTTGGTATCGTTTTCTGTTTTCAGATTTTTTTTGAAAACCAAATTCCCGTTTTTGAAAACCAGAAAAAGTGGTTTTCAGTTTTCATTTTCTGTATGACTATTATGGAAACATAAAGTTTAAATTAATTAGCAAATTGTTTAACTAAATTTTTTACGCAAAAAAAAAAAAAAACCAAAAACTGAAAATGGAGTGATAGAGAACGAGCTCAAATAATTAACTCCTTTTTTTTTTTCTTTTTTTCATTAATGGGATATCTTCTTTTTTAGCCCGTCTCACAGGATTTGCTGTTTTAATTTAGCTCGACTCTAGTTTAACTCCAACATGTAAAACACGTAACTCCACTTAACTTCACATGACTCCAAACTTAACTCCACTTACTAAAACACATAGCTCTAATTTAGCTTAATTCGACTCCAATTTAACTCCACTATCTAAAACACGTAACTCCAACTTAACTCCACTAGCGAAAACACGTAACTCCAACTTAACTCTACAAATTAAAATCGTAACTCTTCTAACTAAATACTAACTCAAAAAAAAAAAAAATTCTAAATACAGTTTGATTTTTTTTTTCTAAATACAGTGAACAATTTCATGATTCGCGGGGCAGCAATATCACTAGAGTTTCTCAAAATATCAACCTCCATAGTTTGATTAAACACACTGAGAGCATCATCAAAAGATGGCTGGAAGATACAACACCAGCACGACGAAAAAACTTATTCTGCAAGTCATCAGACTGAAAATGAGACGCTAAAAACGCATAATGGACAACATCACCAGCCGACAGCCGAATAAATACCAAACTTCCATGGGAAAAATGCAAGGTGGCCAGCCTCCACTGCCAATCACCGAAACCCGGCCCTGAAGCAACAACAATACGCTCTAAGGAGGAAGAAAGTGCTGCATCAAAAACAACCTGAGCCGACTCAAAGATATGGGATGAACAAGTGTGCAAAGAAAAGTGAAGCTTAGAGTACAAGCCCGAAGTAATAACAACTCACACTATGGATCACTAAGTGTTGCAACCGCATCCATAAGCGCAATGATTTTGGTTACCCGCTCCATAACAAGAGAACTGCAAAAACTAAGATCCGCACTCACCGGCCCACCTAAAAGCTTAACCCCACGGAGAGGCCTCACGATATTAGGAGGGAAAATACCATCGAGCCTACTCCGAGGGTTTTCACGAGGCCAAAACACTTCTGTCTTATTAACATTAAGATGAAGATCCAAAGGGGGCCGTGAGCTGAATCAACTCCAAAATCTGACCAACAACCAATGTATCATCGACAATAGTAACATCATCCAAATACCAAGCCTGTAATGACAAATCGAAGGAATCCCGAATCTGACAAACTAAGGGATGCAACACGAGGACAAAGAGCAAAGGCCCAAGAGGATCGCCTTGCTGCACCCCCTGACAAGACCAGAGAGTGTGCCCCCCATAATATAAACGAGTGGGACTGAAATAACAAAATTCAACCCAACGTGGAACCTGTTTTAGACAAGTTTTGGATAAGAAGATCCTACTCTCCGTCGAAATCCGTCACATATTTAGTTGGGCCATTGAAAGCCCATCACACACAAACTAGGTCAATCACCAAATTCGCCTGACGAGTTAAAGGAAACCAATAAATAACGAGGGTTTGCTTAGCATTGATTTGGTAGGGCAAAACATAAAACCAGGAAGAAGCTTCCACCAGAAGGAAAGAGAAGAGAGGAAAAAAAAATGTCAGGAGTCACAAACAACGCTGGTGATGCTGAAGACAAGAAGCCCGCTGCTGACCAAGCCGCTCATATCAATCTCAAAGTCAAGGGCCAGGTCTTTTCTTTCTTCCTTGTCTAATTTATAAAGTCTTGTTTTTTTTTTTTTTTTTTTTGCACTTTAATTTATGATCATGACAAAATTTGATATTTCTGGGGTTGTTGTTTTCTGGGTATTAATTTTATGTTGTTGAATTTCAGTATAGAATTGTGAAGTTGGTAATTTTGCATACTTTAGAATTGTGGGATTTTGTGGGTTTTGTTTTGTTGTTATGGAATTCTAGTAATTTTTTACTTTGTGCGTAGGAATTGGCAATGTAGTATTGATTAATTTGGTTGATTGGTGGTTGAATGCTGGGATTTTGTGTATATCAGGTAAAGATATGAAATTTATGTGAATTGGGTTCGTATGTATGTTTCGAAACGAGTTCTACATTGCTTGTAGCGGAAACCTCTTAGGAGGAACTGGGGTAACGGTATCGACAATGACGATGATGAGTGAGTGGATGGATTACGTGAGTCTGAAATTCAAGAATTTTGCTACCTTGTCCTCACATTGTGTTTGATTCATCCGGGTAATGGATGTGTAGGGGGACAAGGGGGTATCACTTTGGAAATCGAGATTTTAAAAATGGGTTACCTTCATCGGAGACTACTGTGTTTGGTTTAGGGAAACAATGTCCCTTGTGGTTTTTCTGGGTAGATGGTAATACTGGAAATTCTGGCAGACTGATTGTGAATTACATATTACTGAATTATGTATGATGTCATGAAGAGGATGAACTTCTATATTCAAGAATTTCGAAATACTGAGAACTGATATTGTGTTTGATTTTGGAAACAATGTCCCTGATATTGTGTTTGATACTGGGAAGAGTCCGAACTAGATTACAGAATGTGTCCTCTAGTTTTATGGTCACCCTTACTGGAGGAAAATGGCACTTTCATCAAAGAAAGTGGCCACTATTTGATTTGGGAAAGGGCAGGGTATGGTGGATTTAGTAGTGCGTCAAGTGCCTGTGCTTTTTTGAATTTCGTGGATAGTTACTCGTAATTTGTCACTGTTAGGTGCCATGGTGGTTAGACCATTAAGGGAGTCAGATCGAGTTTTGATTTGTACGGAGTATGGACTGTGTGATTATGTATTTCATCCCTGTAATGCTCTTGAATGGAATACTGTGGATGCTGTCAAATTAGCAGGTCTGCTTATCATTCAAAGATTGCCGTACTATTATTCATGCCTTGATGATATTCAGTTGTAACTTGTAAGAAGTCCATTTTGGTAATTCCGTAGGCAGCTTTGTGGCTTTATCTGCATTTAGAATTTTAGATGGCTTCTTTAGCTCTTTGGTCTCTAATGCCTGTCACCCCTTGCGGTTAGATCATTCACACCTTGAGTAATGGTATACTGTGTTATGTAGGAAAATCTCTGTTAGTTATGCTCTTTGTTGTGCGAGCACCTTCTCTGTTGTTCTTTGATGGAAAGCTGCAAGGATTTTTCCAAATTGATTTTTGGTTACTCTGACACTAAAAAGTTGGGACTTGATCTGTTTGCAGGATGGCAATGAAGTCTTCTTCAGAATCAAGAGGTCCACCCAACTAAAGAAGCTCATGAATGCCTACTGTGACAGGCAGTCTGTTGACATCAAATCTATTGCTTTCCTATTTGATGGACGTAGACTTCGAGAGGACCAGACTCCAGATGAGGTTTCCTTTCCTACCCAGCTTGGAATCCCCCTTCCCCCCTCTGCTCAATTTTCCCTTTCTCTATTCATCTGCTGCTTTTATGATATATACGTAGTAGTTTCGGCCTCTAACTTGTGTAATAATTCTTTGTAACAGCTAGAAATGGAGGATGGTGATGAGGTTGATGCTATGCTCCACCAGACTGGAGGTGCTGTTGTCTAGGCAGGAACATGCTTGAGGCCTTTGGTAGGATGGAGTAGGTATTCAGTATCCGTAGATTGGCTTTAGACATAACTTTTCGATGGTAGTGTAACTATTTAGTCTATCCCAGAACAGCAGTTATGTAATGCTATTGAGTCTTAGATGTTCCTGATCATCAGTTCTGCGCTCATCAGCGTGGACGGTAGAATACAAGCAACTCTAGCATTCTATGCAGTTTGCCTGGTTAATGAGAACTGGCTGAAAATTACAGATTTACAGGTTATTAATGTCAGCCTCAAGTAATGTTCCATGTCTCATGTTCTGTAAGTTATTGATCAATTAGCTCATGCTCTTTTCTTGTGGTGCTCTGCTTTTCCGTGAGTCCTCAGCTGATTGCAAAATCCACTTGAATGAAAACCCGTCTTTTTGTACAAAACACTGCAAACTTCGATCTACAAAAGGGGAGTCGTCTTTGCAAGTTAGTCTTGCACACGAAGAAAAGAAACCTCTTTCAACCTTCGTGATTTACCATTTCGTGTTATACTCCGACTGCGTTCTTTTGTTATTCAGTATCCAGGGGTTGGATGAGTCTCATTTCTTCAAAGAATAAATCTTTGGAAACATGACGGTTTAAGTACGATTCTTTGCAAAATCAAGCAGAGGTCTGTGTTGGATCAATGTACGAGTAATTGGTCATTCACGAGGTCTGGAAATAAATTTCTAACAACATATGGGTCGTTACTCGTTAGTTGAAGTGAAAGAACACATCCATTGAGTCGACCATACATCCAACGGAACGAAAACCGTTCCGTGCCGGTTGGGTTCGTACCGATTGGTTTAGTCGTTAGATTGGATAGAAATGACAAATTTCATTGTTGATAGATGCCTAATTTCTTTCTCCCGTCAAAATAAAGTTGAGGGTACAAGAGCTCAATCTTTGTTAACTTAAGCGTTTATTCGGTAATTTCTCTCTCACGAATAAACCTTATGTCGAGGGAACTTGACATTATTTTAAACTCAACCCGAACCAAAATAAACCTGAAATATATGACCGAAAGGTGATTCGACCCGAATAAACCCGAAATGAATGACCCGTTTACCAGGTCTAAACCGTATTTTTTTTTTTGAACCTGGACATTAATTGATAATGTTGGGCTTGGAGGCCCATTTATTCCGGTTGGTGACTGAAGTTAAAGGGAAAGTTCCCAAAAGCGAGTCAAGCAATACAAAACCCAGGAGAGAGAGAGAAATTGATAGTGTCATCGTCGCGTGAGAAGGAAGCTGAGATTAGTGCACACTACAGAATCGAAGCGAAGCAGGAAAAAGAAAAAATTAATCAAGAATGTCAGGAACACAAGAGGAAGACAAGAAGCCCGGTGACCAGTCTGCTGCTCACATCAACCTCAAAGTCAAGGGTCAGGTAAAAACCTCCTTTTTCCCCCTTTTTTTTTATTACCCCCTTTTCAGTAAAAAAAATAAAGTTACTGTTCTTCGTATAATTAGGGTTTTGATTAATGTTTTGCGATGATGATTTATATGCAATGTTCTCGTTTAATTGCTTCCTAGCTTGTTTAATTAGAGTTAGGTGTGATAATTCAGAAACCCTAGAAATTTTGTTTGTTTAAAACCCTGATATTTTTAATTGGAAAGAGAAGTTTGCGTTTTGTGTTGCTGAATACTCGATTGAATTAGTTTGGTGAATGAGTAGCTTGAGGTTTACTATAATATTTGAATTAGGCGTAGATTCGGGTTTTATTAGCGGCCGATGTCGATACTTTTCTAATGTGGCGGCGATTTTAGTTGTCCTGATTTTGTGTGTTTTGGATTTATGAAGTACGATGTTTGCCAACCAACTTCAAGTGCACGTTACTTTGTTGGCGGATTGTGGATCGTTGTTTGAGGTACTGATAAAGGGAAAGTTGTAATTGAAAGGTGTTGTTTTTGTGTGATGATGGCGTGTTTGTGTTCGAGTTTAAGTTGGAGGAAGCTTGGGTTTGTGCGTTGCTTTTAAATGAAGTTGTTACTTCTAATGAGGTTGGAGTGTTAGGTTGTATTTTTTGGTGGAAAGAATTTTAAAAAAGTGTGAACTCTAGTGTTCTTTTGAGTGATTTCAAGGATGACTTCTGATATATTTTGTAATTTGGGTGCAACGTAGTTATCTTGATTTGTGTATCTTCTGGATTTATGGAGTACGAGCTTGTGCACAAATAGAATTTTAGCCAATCAAGTTCAGATGAATGGCACTTTGTTGGCAGACTGTGGATCGTAGTTTACTTTAAAGAAAAAGTTGTACTTGAACGTGCTGAATTGTGTGATGATGGCATGTTTGTCTTCGACTTTAAGTTGGAGGAAGCATGAGTTTGTACGAAGATCAGCTGGCACTGGCTGTAATTGGGCTGTTCTTTAAGCAGTGTCAACTGGTTGATGGTTTGGTGTGGTATGAATTGCAATTGCAGCAAAAAACGGGCTTTGTTACTGTGTTATAATAGTGGAGTTGTGTATGGCACCATTCATTGAACTTGTTACTCCAGGTGAGGTTGCGTCTTAGGTTGTACCTTTGTCGGAAAGAAATGGGGAACTCTAGTGTTCCTTTGAGCGATTTCATGGATGTGAGTATGGCCTTAGAGATAACATCGTTAGAGGAACGTGTTATTCCTGTTGAGGTTGCAGTCTTTTGTTGTATTGTAGTTGGAAATGAATGGTAAACTCTAATGTTCTTTTGAGTGATTTCATGGATGACTCCAGAAAAGGTACTCGTACTGTAAACATTTTCCTTAAAGTGAACATCGTTAGAGGTGTCCTTTCCATCTTATGCTTGTTTTGTTCTCATCACAAAATGAGGCCATTCATCACGAAATGAGGCCATTAGCCCATGCTCTGCACTTCCTTTTAGTAAATGTTGATTTGCTATTTAAACAACTGTGTTTTTATTATCTGTGAGCTCGGGGCAATTTCTTATTTAATTTTACTTTCATCTACACAACCAAAATTAAAATAAAAGGGTGAAGAACGAATTAATGGTGTATAATTTTGAATTGATAGCCTATTTCTTGTAAGTATTGTTTCTAGTTGGCTGTTGCTTTACTATTAGCGGGCAGCGGTGTTGGTAGTAACTGTGATTGATTACTTGTACTTTAAGTGAACTTGGATATAACTAGTTGATGTATTAGCCAATTACATAGTGCTTACACCAACCCCCTTTTCACTTGCTTGGACTTATCTAAAATTTTGGTCCCAAAAACATTTGTGTACATACTTCAAGTGATTGAAGCCTTTTGTGTACTAGCTTAGTAGCGTGTATATTTGAAAGTTGAAGACTGTCACTGACTTGATATCGTAATTGTAAAAAAATGTTAGCGGAAGGAAGTACAAGTATCATATGTTTTGCTAAGGGGAAATATTAGGTTTTGGCTTTGTCCTAGGAAAAGAATGAGTTTGCTGGAGAACTGACAATCTGTTATGCTGCTGGTTAAGTATCAATCAGAGAGATTTATAATTGTTGTGTGAACTGTTGAAGAGTTAAAGAAAGGGTTTCTTTAGTTACTGTTGGTGGGTTTTAATCGGAAAGTTTGAATGAAATTCTTCAAATACACCTGACGCAATGATAAGGACGAGTCTTCATTCAAATGAGGGAACTTGACATTTGTGTTAGGTACATGTTTTTCCTTATGAGAACATGGACGTACCCACACAGGTACTCTCACTTTGTGTTTTTTGACCGTGTCTGTCCCTTTCATATGTTAGTACCATTCTTCGACATTTTCTGAGGCGGTGTAGTTGCCTCAGTTGTGTGAAGTTTGGATGTATGTGTATATAGATATTATTATGCTCTTAATTGTAAACTTTTGTAATTGGCTCACCATAAATGTTACCTTAGCATAAGAATGACGAGTCGAGCCTGAATATCTCTTCAATTGTTATTGAATATGTATGTGTACCAACAACTATCACCTACCCCTCCCCTTTACTATCTAATATGATATGATGTTCTCACATATGGAGGTCTTTGACTTTCAATAATAAGAAATTACTTGGTTCAAATCATGGACAATATATTATCGAAATTGTTTTTAATGTTAACCACACAATTGAGATATTCTACAGGGTGGTAGATATATACGGACTACATCATTTTTATCCAATATGTTGATGTAGTGTTTTTTGGAAATGTTTACGAGGTCTGTCTTATTTAAAAAAAAAAACAGCAATGTTTGATGTAGATATAAGGATATGTGATCAGTAATGCAACATCAAAGAGAAGCTTATATAATGCCTAAATTGATTAAGGTCACTGTGGCTTTAATATGGAGAGCAGTTTCAGTGTACTTAGTGAGCTGGCTATATGTTATGACATAATACTCTCTTGGTGTGAGAAATCTGTAACCTGTACGGAGGTACTGACTCATCGCTCACCGTGATGGAAGTCATGAAACAGAGAGCATATTCTTTTGGCCGTGATGACTCCTGCCATATTGGCATATTGCTATCATTTCTTGTGATAAAGTTTCGTGCTAATTCTTTGGAAGATCTGTGTAATTATTGTGGAATTTTAACACTTAGTGTTCTCCCAAATAAGTGTTTTAAATTTTTCGTTATCTTTGATGTTTGCTTCTCCAATGACATGTTTTTTGCTTTGTAGGATGGTAATGAGGTCTTCTTCCGAATTAAGAGGTCTACCCAACTCAAGAAGCTTATGAATGCTTACTGTGACCGACAGTCTGTGGAATTCAACTCCATTGCATTCTTATTTGATGGGCGTCGTCTTCGGGCAGAACAGACTCCTGATGAGGTACCTCTCTCTCTCTTACACACACACACACACCCCCAAACCCAGTCACTCCAAGAACACGCACATGTGCGCTTGTTTTAATTAGTTACTACATGAAATAGCCATCTTTAGCATCCACTCTTTCTCATTTTTGTTGCAGCTCGAAATGGAGGATGGTGACGAGATAGACGCTATGCTGCATCAGACTGGTGGTGCTACTATATAAGCGGTGGCGTTCCTGAGGCTCACTAGGAACAAGCAGCTTAGGTTATTACTGTAATGGACTTGCTGGAGGACCATGTTTAAATCTGTATTGTAAATCAATCAGTCTATTCTGAGCCTACGGGTTTAGTCTAGAACTCTGTGGATGATGATCTTGATGTTTGGTATGTGATCGACCATTCGAGCATTGTGACGCCTGATTGACATCATAATCTGGCTGAAAGGCTGTGTATATTCTTATGAGAGTTTCGACTCGTTTAGTGTGTTTAACTTTGTGTGACAGAGTGAGAGTATCCTGTATTGGTTATCTCTGAAGTCTACGTATGAAGTCCATTCTCAGGGGCTTGTGGCATAATAAAGTTTCGTTGATGACTTCTATGTTTTTGGCTCAGATGCTTTTTATCAACAGTTGGTGTGAATGAGTTTGAGTACATCTCACTGAGGCCAGAGCTCGCTCAGCTTGGCCGTCTCTGTGTAATCATGTGTTTAGACCGCCTCGATTGATTCCGAAAGTAAGATTTTTTCAAGCATCACCGTACTCGGCAAAACGGTAATCTGTTATGCTTGCGAGTGAAGCCTCGTTTTGAACTGGAGATAGCTGCTTATCTAGCTGTTTGTCCCTGCCTTGGATTGATTGGAATATCGAATAAAAATTATCTGGGACATTTTGGGAGCCTAATGTTCGGCTCCCATACTGTCCCCGTTGCACCGAAAATGAACTGAAGGTGCGGCTCTCAGCTCAGTTGGTTGACACTCACGTTTGGTACTAAGAGCACTCGAGTGTCTGCTTCAAGAGAGTGGCACTAGGACAAATTCGAGACAAAGATCGATCACTTTCTGGTAATGGTATGAGGGCGAATTTAGGAATGATATGTAAAACCATTAGAATTCCGGACAAAATTTAAATATTTACAGGGTTCTGAGTTACGAGTTTTAATTAAGTGGTCGTTTGGTTTAGTATTAAGAATTCACGATGTAAATTTGGACTCGAGATATTGCCCACACCTTATTATGTGGGGCTGTGGGCTCATTTCTGCTTTCATCACTTCACCTTAGCCACTAAATTCCCACATCTCTAATAATCAACACAACAGAAGACTACTGAGCCTTCTGTTCTATCCAATTCTCAACCCCACGTCTACTTTCATCCATGGCTACCACTACAACCAGCTCCCTCTACTACACCCCTTCTTCCTTCACCACCAAGCCATCTTCATCCCGTTCTCCTCGAACCGTGACCCCGAATCCCCGAATTCGTAACCTCCCGAAAATCCGAGCTGGAGCCTCAGGTCCAGACATCATAGGCGACTTCGGAGCCAGGGACCCTTTCCCAGCTGAGCTAGAGAGCCAGTTCGGTGAAAAGGTCCTAGGCAACATGAGCACAGAACACAAGATACTTATACCACAAGCTTCAGTACTGTCATTATCCCAACAGTCATGCATTCCCATTCCTGCAAATGCAACTCCACTGTCTAAATATGAAGCTAAGCAGCTCCTGCACAAGGTTCTCGGGTGGTGGCTTAGCGAAGGCGAAAGCGAAGACGGGAAGGAGTTGTTGAAGATGTACTGTGTGTGGAAGGTCAAGGACTTTGAGTCTGGAGTTGAGCTGATCAACAGGATTACTCAGGTTGGTGAAAATGCAGGGCATTTGCCTGTTTTGCAGCATTTGCAGGAGACTAATCAGGTGAGAGCAGAGCTGTGGACTCAGGAAATTGGAGGGTTGAGTATCAATGACTTTATTGTTGCTGCTAAGATTGATGATCTTAAGACATCTGATCTTGTTCCTAGGAAAAGAGCTTGGGCTTGATTGAGTAATTAGTAAGCTTGCTTTTTTGATAGAAATTGTATGATCATTATGTGGAAAATCACATATTTGGAGCTAATAGTATGATAATTGACGAGCAAAGTTTTGTTGCTTCTTTTCAAGAGTGGTGTTACCATACGACGAATAGCTCTTCACTTCTTCATTTTAATTTTTGTCTTAGAATCATCGGTTTTAGTGATATATATTTCGTACCTACCTCAACTCCTCAAGTATAAATTGTGATAGATTATCCTTATTCGCAAGCTTCAATTTAGTAAAGATATATCTATGTGAACCATTTCAATCTTTTGTTATCTAAACGCAGTACAAGGTGTTTAAAATAGACACCGATTTTGAGTCTTTTTAAGAAATCGGTTCCAACTCAACCTCTGTACTACTAGTTGAGAATCGTTCTTAACACACAAGAGAATGATCGATGGGCACTAAAAGTTGACAACCAAACCAACAATCATTTTCTATTGAATTGGTTGCTAAATTAGCAATCAGTAGTGAGACTTGGGGCAAAATGTATTATAGTACATGGAGTAAATTAAAGAAAACGCACTTACACATGATAATATATAGTGTCTTCCATTGCTTTATTTATAAGTTAGACGTAAGAAATCAACTTTATTTTCGAACGTCGAGGACTCATACAAAAGGCTTACACATTACAATTATACATCTATAATATTTGATCAAAAGTTGTTTCAAGTTAACTTGCGCGTGAAGCGTGATTAAACAAACACTAGCTATTGTAACAATGTTTTTCATGTGTGGTCAAACTTCCTTGTCATGTACACTAACTTCACTTATACTAACTTCTTGTATTTTCTATATTGGTCCGTCAAAATAATCTTCTATATTGTTTCGCCGAGTGTTCAAGGAGCATAATTTTACATTATAGATAACTCTTAATTTGTCTAATTATCAATGTAAAGAAGAAAATGTATCCAACAATTTCAAATAGAATGGAGTAATTTGAATAGATTATCAAAATTGCTCTAGTAATTATGTCCGAAATACCTGACATTATTTGCCAGAATTTTTATTCTAGCCATGGAGTAAGATGTTTTCTAAGCTACATATAAAAATAAAATTTCAGCTTGAATCATGTTTAAAATGGCTTTACAATTCAAGGCTAGATATGCTAATTAATTAATTAGGTTATATTATTGTATTTGGTACCAAATCTGTACGATCTCTTTCTAAAAGCACTAACCAATAAAAATGAGGCTCAATTGGTAATGAACCTATCTCGATTCCTTAATAAACCTTAAAGAATTCTTCACCAAATGGTTAATAATGTCGCAAAAAAGTATGATCGATCAATCATATTGAAAAAGAATGGCTAAAGATTTGTTCATTGTTCATTCTCGGAACATTCCTAATCACACTTTCTTTTGGATGCAGGGTACACATTTCAATTAAAATGGTACTTTACATTACTTTTAATAGGTATGTCACTTTGTTTTATTTGAGAAAGTCACAAATTAAACGGTGGCGGAGCTAGGATTGAAAACTGCACTGGTCCGAAACTTATTTATCGGAGTTGGGGTGGGCAAAATACTACGATTTACCAATTTTTAACTAATTTTATAGTAAAAATACACAAAAAATTTCGATTTCCGCAAACCTGGGGCAGGCCGTCGCCGAGGTAGGCCACCCCTTGTCTCCGCCCCTGAAATTAAGCCTATAACAAATCATTTGATAGTGAAATTAAAGCTCTTACTACCCATACGGCCATGCCAATCAGTTTCGATATCTAATCATTTAACTTCTCGAAAAAGAGTTAAAGCTAGTCAACACAAGTAAGAAGATCACTAGATAGTCAGCATGCACCTAATAGCTATTTTGTAATGTTTTTGTTACTTGTGGAGAAATATTAGCTACTCTTGGTCCTCTAATCCTCTATATATAATCACAAGAACATGCAAAAAGAAATATGCATAAAAATGAAAATGGGTAAAATATCAATAAAATGGAGTGTCATTATTCTCAAAATCATACTTATTATTACGATTCTACCCTTCTCATACTCTAATAATTTTACCTCACAAGATTATAGGGACGCCCTCTCTAAGAGTCTTTTGTACTTTGAAGCGCAACGTTCAGGGCATTTGCCCCATAACCAAAGGGTTACATGGAGACACCATTCCGGTCTTCTTGATGGCATTGAACAAGGGGTAAGTGGCCAATTTTCCGGGATATATAATATCGTAACCAAAAAATATATACATTGTACTATGTCATTTGGACTTTAATTTGCGAGTAAATACACAATGATGTCGAGCAAACCCTTAAATTTGACGATTTTAATTTATTTCGTGATAATCTGAATGTGGTTTGTTTAGGTTGAATTAGTCGGAGGATATTATGATGCTGGAGACAATGTGAAATTTGGGTTTCCGATGGCATTTACAGTGACAATGTTGTCATGGGGAGTCCTCGAATATGGGATGGAGATGATGGAGGCAGGCGAATACGATCATGCACTTGAAGCTATCAAATGGGGTACTGATTATTTCATCAAAGCTCATACTCATCCTAACGTCTTATGGGTTCAGGTAACGATCAAACTCTATAAAATTTGATAAAGACTCGTAAATCGAGAACGTCTTGACCCAATGGTTAAGATGGAGATACCTAAAATGATATACGGAGTATTTCAAGTTTCAATAAGTGATTTACCTCCACTGAATATTTGAAAAAGAGAGATTTCTTATCTTTTAAAGATAAATTTATGCACTTTTAATTTAGCATGTGAAAACTAAATTATAATGCGATCTCTTACCAAAAGAACCTATCTTATGAATGGGCACAAATGGAAGAAGATTAAAAAAATTAAACTAAAAGAAAAAAAGCTTGTACAAATTAATTTCGGACACACGAGTACTATTTTAAACATTTTCCGCTCTTCTATCAAAGGTAACCGATGCCTTTTAAGGTACGCCTCTTTGCCATTTTTTTTACGAGTGTCGGTTGATGTAATTTTCGAAAAAATTTGGTTATGGGTCACGTATTTAATTTGTTTCATTACAAATGTACAAATTAAACTCAAGTAAAATGCGTATCATAGCATAAGCGAGAGCCTTTTGAAGCAGTGATTGATTTTGTTGTTATTGCTTCAACTCATTTTTAAGATCTAGACTACTAATACCAATTTGTTTTTATTGCCAAATGTACATTATGATTTAGACTTTGGATTATTATTAATAGTCCTCTATATATATGAGACGTTAAAACAAATTAAATCACGATATATCCAGGTGGGTGATGGAAAGACTGACCACTATTGTTGGCAACGACCAGAGGACATGACAACATCCCGACGAGCTTACAAAGTCGACAAGAACAATCCTGGGTCGGATGTCGCCGGAGAGACGGCTGCGGCATTGGCGGCTGCATCTTTAGTGTTCAGGACAACCAACCCTAAATACTCTAAAATGCTCTTGGACCATGCTGAGCAAGTAAGCATATTATTATCTACGTACTAATTAAATCTTTAATTTGGCTAGGGAGAAGTTATGCCTAACCAACAAGGTTGTCACAATTCACCACTAACGTCTACTCCCTCCGTTCCAGATTAAAATTCGCATCCTCTTTTTTAATGTGGTGAAAGTAGCAATTTGCCCCTAATACTTTACTCAATTGTGCAATTTACCACCTTATCTTTCATTGGTAGCAATTTGCCCCCTTTCCTTCTCACTTATGTGCAATTCAACTACTTTCTCTAATTTTCAATTAATTCTTCAATAAAATCGAATTTGTGATAATTAAAAAACACAAAAGATTAATTTTTTTTTTTGATAAATTCAAATTAATATCTAAAATATTAGATAAAAACCTCAAAAAAATCCAAAAAATTAATTTTGTTTCAAAAATGTTAATCGCCTAAGAAATTGTTAAATATAAATGAAAAAAAAAAACAAAAAGTGAACTTTGTTCACGCCATTTTGCATCTCAATTCTTTTTTTGATCATGGCTATTTTCTCTAAGAAAATCGTTAAATATAACTATTTTTTTTCCTCTAAGAAAATCGCTAAATATAAATATATTTTTTCCGTAGAGTTTGTTGTCTTTTTTTAAAGCAGAACTAATTCTTTTTAGATGAAAATTATTTTTAAATTATTTTGTTGGTGTTACGTATGAATTTTTGGGATGGAAATTATTTTTCTTAATTATAAGTGATTTTCTATATATTTTTAATTGTGATGGAATATTTTTAATAGACAATTGGACTAATAATTAATAAAATTGATTGAATTGCACATGATTGAAAAGTTAAGGGGGCAAATTGCTACAAGTGAAAGTTAAGGTGGTAAATTGCACAATTGAATAAAGTCTTGGGGTAAAATTGCTACATTCGCCTTTTTAATGTTTTGGCTTTTTTTCCCCATTTCCAAAATATTATGTTTTTTGTCGAGTGAATAATCACGGAGGCAAGATTAAAATGTTTGTTATAACTAGCTTTTAAATTTATTTGCTAAATAAATTATTAAGAACTATTTATTGGCTTTCCTTTTGAGGTGCGCAAAAGGGAGCGGGAAGTTTAATCAGAATCGGATGGAGTATTTATCATTTGTCATAATGGTTTTGTTAAAAATTCTTTTATGAAATTGTCTTACTATAATTCATGTTACAACTGTCTTAGGCCCTGTTTGATAGGACTGCATCTTTCTGAACTGAACTGATCTGATCTGAATGATTCTGATCTGATCTGATCTGAATTGGTTGAAAATTTGATTGAATTTCAACGAATTAGTATCAGTTATGGACCAAATACATAGATAGTTATTTGAACATTTCTGAACTGAACTGATCTGATCTGAATGTTTTTGATCTGGTCTGATCTGATCTGAATGATTCTGATCTGATCTGAATGATTCTGAGAATAAGTCCTAACAAACAGGGTCTTACACAATTTTTTTTCTTTCCTGAAAAGAAGGAAATCCATTCATACGGAGTAATATTTAGCCATACGACATCTACAACGAGTACTGAAATTACAAAAACAACGCTAACGTCAAATTGAACTCAAATAAAAAAATACTATGATAATTATGTAAGATGACTCATAAACCGAAAACCCTATATAATAATGATACTCATTCATGATACAGCTTAGCTTCACCGTGGGGGCTTATTGATCTCTTGTAGTTTGTCAAAGGGTGAGTAGATCCGCTAGCCAGTAGAAGAGAATTCAGCATCCATATCAATTCAATACCATGACAAAATTAATGAACAACAAATCCTCCATGTAAATCCTCGCAAATTTTAGTATAAACCACTTATATGGTGGTAGAGATACCCTTTCGAGGAGGTAGAAACGAGTTTTTATTAGTGATAGCTGATTAATTAAGGTGAAAATAATAAGAAAATTGGAGCTTACCACGCACCATCTAATATTTTGTCTTATCCTAGCTAGTTTAGCTTGTTGAATTGGCTATATATGAATCTTGTTTCTCAAATAAAATGGTGACTTCTAGAATTCAAGTGATCATTTCTATATTGTTGAACCCTCGCGTGTTATTATATGTAAATTCATCTTTTTTGAATTGGTGCAGTTGTTTGAGTTTGCCGACAAGTATAGAGGGAAATATGACGAAAGTATTAAAGAGGTGAAAGGTTACTATCCTTCACAGAGTGGGTACAAAGATGAGCTATTATGGGCAAGTTTGTGGCTTTACAAAGCCACTAAGAAAGAGAAGTACTTAGAGTATGTTATTAGTAATGCTGTCTCATTTGGAGGTGTCACTTGGGCTGTAAATGAGTTCACTTGGGATATCAAGTATGCTGGTCTTCAAATCATTGCTTCCACAGTAAGTTTATCATTTCTACTTTCATCCATCTCCGATTGATCCATGTATGGCCTAACACGAGTTTCAACTAATTCGATATATATTGACGTGGGCACGTGGCTTGAACCTTCCCCGGCCCAACCCAAGATTGCTTAGAATGTTAAAGACTCGTAATTGAAATAATCCTGAATTGAAAATAAACTTAACACGACTCACGCTCACTCTGAAATAATTCGACCCAAATGAGTTAACGCCTTAGTTCATTTGACAATTTTGCAGCTTTCAAAGGAGGAAAAGAGCGATAACTACAACGTCGTGCTAGATCAGTACAAGTCGAAAGCGGAACACTACATTTGTGGATGCCTCAATAAAAACATAGACAAAAACGTAAAACGCACCAAAGGAGGCTTATTGTACACCCGTAGATGGAACAACATGCAACATGTTTCAAACGCAGCGTTTCTTCTAAGCATATATGCTGATCACCTCAAAACGACCAGTCTCACGCTTAACTGCCCACAAGGAGAAGTTCGGTCACAAGAAATCTCGTTATTTGCTAAATCACAAGTGGACTATATTTTGGGCTCAAATCCAATTGGCCTAAGCTATTTTGTTGGGTTTGGGCCCAAGTACCCAAAAAGGGTCCATCATAGAGCAGCTTCGTTGCCATCATATTGGAGGAAGAGAGGATTTATCGGATGTACCGATGGTTATAATAAGTGGTATGGGCATCCAAAACCGAACCCGAATGTTCTAGTTGGGGCGCTTGTAGGCGGACCAGATGACCGTGATCGGTTTATCGATAGGACGAGTAATTATGCTCAAACGGAGGCTTGCACATACAATACTGCACCCTTGGTTGGGATTCTAGCTAGGTTGTCTAGCTCGGAGCGTGACGGTTCTTCTACTTCATTCTAGTGTAAGATGGGCAGTGCATCCAGAGACGGAAATACACCCGAAAATTTTTGTACGCAATGAGAATGGATTATTCACATATTTTGATTGTTAATAGTCTCAAGAGTCAAAACAATAGTCTCCAAAAAAAATAAAAAAATTAAGGGAGTTAAAACAACAAAAGTGTATGTAACGCTAAACGTACAACTGATATAATAGAGTAACGTATAACTAAAATGCTATTATCATCATCCGAGCGACGAAGCACAAACTAACATTTGGTCCATAATACTACATTTGCCGAATCTACATAAAGACGATGTAAATAAATAAAAGCCTAAACACGACATGATCAGACGCTAGCTAAACGCACAACTAATATAACATAGTAACGTACAACTAAAATGCTATTATCATCATCCGAGGGACCAAGCACAAACTAACATTTGGTCCATAATCCTACATTTGCCGAAACTAAAATGCTATTATCATCATCCGAGCGACCAAGCACAAACTAACATTTGGTCCATAATACTACATTTGCCGAATCTACATAAAGACGATGTAAATAAATAAAAGCCTAAACACGACATGATCAGACGCTAGCTAAACGCACAACTAATATAACATAGTAACGTACAACTAAAATGCTATTATCATCATCCGAGGGACCAAGCACAAACTAACATTTGGTCCATAATCCTACATTTGCCGAAACTAAAATGCTATTATCATCATCCGAGCGACCAAGCACAAACTAACATTTGGTCCATAATCCTACACTTGCCGAATCTACATAAAAGACGTGATTAAATTAGAGCCTAAATACGACATGATCAGACGCTAGCCGGTCCAATGCCACCGTCGTCTCTAGGCTTGTGGTACGTTTGGCCAGGGGAAGCCTTCTTGAATTTCTCTTTAATATCTTCCATGTCGGTGTCCGTGTTGTCGCCACCTACAACCTCTTGTATTGCTTCAGACATCTTATCAGATGTGTGGCTCACAAAACCTTGATGAGATTTTTCAGCCAATGTGTGTAGGTTTTCTTCCTTCTCGTGCTCTAATTCATCCATTATCTCGGCAGTTGATTGTGCCCTCTCCTTGTCTATTATATTTTCCTCATTATGCCCTCCTCCTTGATGATTGCTACATTTCTATTAGATCATAACACAAGTTTGAGGTTGATCTAGTACCAACAAAATGCATATGTAATGATGTGAGGTTGATCTATAAGTTAGATCATGAATTAGCATACATAAGAAAATGATATTTTAATGATATTTAATATTTTAATGATCTAAGCCTCATAAGATACGGTCTCTCAATAATGTGACCATTATACCGTGTTACAATGTGACTCTTAATTTTTACATTGTTTGTAACCATGATAATACTTTAAGTGATCGCATTAATTTATTATAATAAATTACAATATCTATTATTTTGGAAGATCAAAACATATAAAATGAGCAAAAATTTATAGAGTAATCAATTTGTAAATCTTAAGTGTCAAGTTATTTAACTAAAACCGATTATCAAAAGTAATATAATAGTGACTACTAATTATATAAACAGGGTCACCAATTACATAAACATGGTCAACTGTCATAATTGGTATTCCAATAAATCATCGAGAGACAGTCTCCCACGAGACTTATCGGAAGTCTCAAATGATGTGAAATGATGTAACTCGCCAATAAATATGGTCTACGCACACTACTACACTGCTAGTCATATATACATGGGATGATGGGATTAATCGGCACTAAATCTATGCTAATAACTAAAAGCATGTGATTATTGTATGATATGTACAATTAAAATGAATCAAATCAAGTTAAAAGCATGTTATTATTGTATTATATACAATTAAAAAGCATACCTTGATTAGATTAAAACCGAGAGGAGTAGCGAGAAGCGGCTTGATAACCGAAGACGGAGAAGAGGAATTAGTAGAGGCGAGAAGATATAATCGACTCATCATGTTCGTTGCGTACTGAATACTCCACAGGAAATGAAAGTAATGTTGTGAATTAGCTAATTAATCAAATCAAACCAAAGTTCAGAGTTTATGTTGTGAATTATAATTCTCAGAAATGCACTTGAATTTAGCGTTACATCTTATATTGATGAACAGTGAACAAATACAATAATAATAAGGTATAGCACAAAGATTATGCAAGAGATGTGCGTGCGGTGGCACACACACAGAATTGTTGGTGGAAGCCTACGAAGCTGCCACGTATTTACATTTTTGCACTTGTTTATTTCCTTTTCAACTTGTTTTTGTGCCAAGATATGTAAGAGCAAGAACTCGTGCCGTCGTGCGTCATCCAGCTTGAGAGATGAGAACCAATATCAATATATCATGTATGGTCGTATGGAAGAGCTCGTGCCGTCGTGCGTCATCCAGCCTGAGAGATGACAACCAATATGCTTGGTATAATGGTATATATACTCCTTTCGTCTGACCTGACAAAACTGACGCATACCCAAACAAAACTGACGCATACCCAAACATCAGTCCTCAATTACCTAAACTCGAACATTCGAATTTGACCCGAATGTATAAGCTGAATTCAAACCAAAACCCGAAATGACCCGACCCGAACCCTAAATTAACCCGAATACTGTTTGACCCGAACTGAAATGAGGTAAACCACAATAATCAAATATTTAAATGAGTCAGCTGAACAAAAGTGACTTGGTTTAGCTATATCACATCTTTAAACTCTCCAATAAATATGAGACAAAATTTTAGTAGATTTGACATTAATGTGATTAGATTTGAACATTTTGAAATGACTCAGTTTGAATTTGATCCGACCCGAATTCAACCCGACCCAAACCGTACCCGACCCCACCCGAAATAGATTACCCGCAAAGTAACTCGATCCGAATGACTCATTTGCCAGTTCTACTTGTTGGCCTGGGTCAATCACGTCCGTCTTACATTTGAGTTATAAGAAATATTTTCACATTGACGAGGTAGATAATAAAGACACTAGTTTAAAAGTTTTTTTTTTCCAAAGAAAAGTTCAGTTATTTTTCATGTTAGCATTTACCAGTTACTTGAGATGAACTCTACTAACTAACAATCTAAACCTTATTCACTTCAATACAATGGGAGCAAATCTCACCACTTTTACAAGCTGTGAGTTGTGACACTGACTACCTCCCCAATCAAAAAGTTCCCAAACTAAAATACGAATGCTATATGCCTATATATATATATTGGAGTCTATAAACTACACGCAGATACACCACGTAAATTTTCCGTTAAAAACAAAGATGAGTACAGTACAAGTTTACAACAGTATTGCCTTTTCCATTGTCTATATCGCCCATAATTAACGCCATTCTTCCCAAACTACCCTTCACTTCCAAGTTCCAACCCACTACTGACTTTCTCTTTACGACTCTTTAAAGTCTTTTCAGCTCAAAAAACAGTCATAACCAACCACAACTTCCTCTCTCTCTCTCTCCGGAAAAGATGGCGTCAATCGCCCTTACTAGTTCCTATTCTCTACCCTTTAGATCCTTCCCTTCTATCAAATCCCGCAAATCTCCACCCTCCATTTCTCTCCCTTCCATCAGATCCTCATCCAACGCTCCTAATTCACTCTGCCTTCCCCACCACCACCACCACCACAACCACCACCACAACAACAACAACAACCACCGTCGTTTCTTCTCTCCAACCACCCTCCCTCTCCTCCGCACCCGACGCCCCACCTCCCCATCCGCCTCCACCTCCACCTCCACCACACCGCCGCCAGTACCACAACCATGGCAAGGCGCGAAGATGACGCCACTGATAATCTCAATCCTAACAGGTGTCGTCCTCTGGTTCATCCCAACACCGGCCGGAGTCGCACGCAACGCGTGGCAGTTACTCTCAATCTTCTTAGCAACAATCGTCGGCATCATTACGCAACCGTTACCACTCGGTGCCGTCGCATTGATGGGACTCGGCGCGGCGGTGTTGACTAAAACCCTAACATTCGCCGCCGCTTTCTCCGCTTTTGGTGACCCGATCCCGTGGCTCATCGCACTCGCTTTCTTCTTCGCAAGAGGATTCATTAAAACCGGTCTCGGAAACCGCATTGCGTACCAATTCGTTAAATTATTCGGTTCGTCTTCGCTCGGTTTAGGCTACAGCCTTGTCTTCAGCGAGGCGCTACTCGCACCCGCAATCCCATCCGTCTCGGCCCGAGCCGGCGGCATCTTTTTGCCGCTGGTTAAGTCTCTGTGCCAGGCTTGCGGAAGCAACGTCGGTGATGGGACCGAGGGGAAGCTCGGGTCGTGGTTGATGTTGACGTGTTTCCAAACCTCCGTCATTTCCAGCTCTATGTTCTTGACCGCCATGGCGGCTAATCCGCTTAGCGCTAATTTAGCATTTTCGACGATTGGGAAAACAATTGGGTGGATGGACTGGGCTAAAGCGGCGATTGTGCCGGGTTTAGTTTCGCTTTTGGTGGTTCCTTTGATTTTGTATATTGTTTATCCGCCTGAGATTAAGAGTAGCCCCGATGCGCCGCGGTTGGCTAAGGAGAAATTGGATAGTATGGGTCCTATGAGTCGGAATGAGATTATTATGGGTGTTACTTTGCTTCTTACGGTATATCATTATTATTGTTTCCTTCTCCTTTACGATTTCCGACTTTATATATATCTATGTTCAATTTCCTTGCTATTTGTAAGAATTAGTTAGCGTATAGATAGGTGAATTTCGTTGTCATTGCATTTTTGGTATGTTATATTATGATTTGGTTAGATTGTCATTGTATTTTTGGTATGTTATTAAGGTAGTAATAAAGCTACATAAACCCGCCGTATCTTGCAATAGGTAGAGAGGGTTTGAGTTATTGCAAGTAAATGTTGTTGGAATTAAGGAAAGTGTGATGGAATTTAGTGTTAAAATCAGAGTTTATTTGGTTGGTTTAAGATACGATTAGTCGATTAGATGCATTTGGTCTGACATTAATGAGGACAAGATCTATACACATTTGTCATGCTTGCAGACTGCAGTGCTTAGTGCTAAATTGCTAATGACTCGAGTAGCTGAGTAACTGGTAGTAGTGAATTTTACTCTATCCGATAAAGGGTTTACTTGTTTGGTGTTTCCTGAAAATCATTGGGCATTGATTGCTTGTATGTAGGGAGGGATTCTAGCAATGTAGCGTATACGGAGTGTGTGTGTCGTATGTACATGTATAGAGTTTGTGTATTTTCTCAGGTGTGGAGTTGTGATGTGCTGTTCCTGTCAGTTTGTATAATATGGTTTCCTTGTTATCGGTTTTTTAGGTGGGACTTTGGGTTTTTGGAGGAGTGTTGAACATTGATGCAGTTACGGCTGCAATTCTTGGATTAGCCGTCCTCCTCATCACTGGTGTTGTTACGTGGAAAGAGTGCTTAGCTGAGTCTGTTGCCTGGGATACCCTCACATGGTTCGCTGCTCTTATTGCAATGGCTGGTTATCTTAACAAATATGGTCTCATTTCATGGTTCAGTGAAACTGTTGTCCAGGTTTGTTCTATTCCCTTAAATTTTTATTTTGCCCCTGCATTTGTTGTTCTTGTACATTCGTTCCTTGTATTAGTGTGTTTTCGAGATCTGGTTTCAACTTGGTTATGATTATATCGCCTTCCTGTCCATGGTGATGATTGATGTCTTCATTGTACATGGTTTTGCTTAAGAAGAGAACTCCTGAAGTCCTGATGTTCTTAACTTAACTGGAATGAGTTGTTGTTTAAATTCTGAAGGTTAAGACATTTATGGTTATTCATTGTCTTTCAAATTGTCTCACTGTGTACATTGTAGAGGAGTTTACAACGAAATTGCCCGTGAGTTATCTAGTTTGAGTCAGGAAAAGTGGTTCGAGAAAGTTTTTCATAGAAAACTTCCTCAACTAGTTTGAGTCGGGAAGCCTGTGTTCCAGTCACACTAAGAAAAAAAAAAAAGAATCCGTCATGTATCATGCTAAAATAATATGTATGACAGGAAGCAATTTGTTGTGGGTTTATATATCATAGCATCATTCTAATTCGTGTTTTCCCTCTGCAGTTTGTTGGCGGTTTAGGTCTATCATGGCAGCTATCCTTCGGAATCCTAGTCCTTCTCTATTTCTACACTCACTATTTCTTTGCAAGTGGAGCTGCACATATTGGCGCTATGTTCACAGCCTTCCTATCAGTTGCAAGTGCTCTGGGAACACCACCATACCTAGCAGCTTTGGTTCTCGCCTTCCTGTCCAACCTTATGGGTGGCCTGACCCATTATGGTATCGGTTCAGCCCCAGTTTTCTATGGTGCTAACTACGTTCCTCTAGCGAAATGGTGGGGATACGGATTCCTTATCTCAGTCGTTAACATCATAATTTGGCTTGGAGTTGGAGGCATTTGGTGGAAGGCGATCGGGTTGTGGTGAAGCAGTTGCTCGTAGAATTTGTCGACGCTGAATTCAATTCTTCTCACATAATATATATCAAGTATCAACATCAACATTGGTTTCCCTTAGAGGTAGCCTAAATTTTGTTTTGATTCTTTTGACTCAGAGATTCATTCTCATTACCTTGCCCTCTCGGGAAATGAAAGACAAGGAAATACGAAGAGCAGAAATATAATTTTACTTGAAATGTTCTGTAATGTCAGGGGAAATACTTCGGTTCCTGATAACTGATGCCGAACAGCTTGATATTTTATCATCATTGTGAACCTGTGATTCAGTTACACAGGATTTTGTAAAGCACTACTCATTAGACGATGATCGTGGATTGTTCCACATCTCATTGATGCTTAACGTTTGCTGTCCCTAAATCATTTTGGGACTAATCAATGGTTTGTTGTTGTTATTGCTCGTGACAATGATCGTGGATCGTTGCTTTTGCGATCACTGTTGTTGGTATGTTGTTGATATGATAATGTTCATGTTTTGTGTGTATGGTGACCATTTGAGCCAAGATTCCCTGACATCTATATCATTATCGAATGTGGGCATCCACTTTGGACTCTTTAAGATATCAAAAGCAGAGATCTTGTGGCTCACCAGTCTCATGGCTGATAGATGATAAGTTGATAGCTGATATAGATGTTTTTGTCATTGATTTGGACGTTTTGTATAGTTTGTGCTAAAGTCATGTACACTAGAAGATGTGTGGACCATTTTGTCGACGGACCTCCCACTATTGTGGTTCTTGACATCCGACGTGGTGACCTGTAATTCGCTGCCAATGTGGATCTTTTATTATGCTGCAACTTCTGGAAGCTTTGGAAGGACACTTCTGTGGAAGGTCAAGTTCAGTAATGCCTGATTACCTAGCTTGGTGAAGATGGAGAAACTTGAAAGATTTTTTATTTCCAGAACGAGGTACTTGAGCTTCTTGCCATACGTCTTCAAGTATTTGATAAGACGGTCTTAGCAGGTTGAACTTCTTGTGTTTTGAGGTGAATTATCTACTTCAAATCTGAAAAAAGCTCGCCCAAAACTTAACTCTGCTCTGTTTTAAGACCGTCTTATCTACATTTTTTTTTACTGATATCGTTATAGATGCTTGTAAAATTGTCTATTCTGTGTTTTTACGCATATATTGTTGTAGACGCTTGTCACGTTGTGGAGACTCTACTCACTCTAGTACTAGTTGACGATTATGTGGAGAAGACCAAGATTACAAACTTCCAAATATTAGATGGCCTCTCTTTGAAATTGTAACGGTAGCTTTGGTTTTACTCTCCCAGTGTACAAAGGACAACACCTATAAAGTATCGTTTTTCATACTAGGACGTTTTGTTTTTTTAACACTATATTTGGATTTTGGATAGTCTTTCGAATTATAACCATATTTGATCTGAAACACTCTTATATGAAACCTATTTTGGTTCGAGTCCTATATCTGGCATGAATTACCTGCTGACAAACTTTTAAGGATTTCAACAAGTCATAAATGATTACTGGTTGGTCTATCACTCAATCTATAAATGTCCTTGCTACCGCAAGGTCTTCAGGATAATAGTCAAAAGATATTATACGAAATTTTTTGTTTTAACATATTAGTTCTGAGTTCTGACCTAAACTTGCATGTTTATATCGTAAGATTTCGATTTTTTTGTTTGTTAATAAATCGTTAAGGATCAGAGACTAATACCGTCAAATATCTGTTTTTATTTTGGTGGTGAATTAGCATTCGAGATTTTCAAGTTATAAATACATAGAAGTATGAACAAGAAAACAAGTAACAGAACCATTTCGGGAGCTATATTGTCTGTATATATTTATCAGATTTTTCATTTACAGTTACACATTGAATGCCTCGTGTATGTCTGTACGAAAATTGAAATTTTTGGTTCTAAGTGCTGACAATGCTGTTGCTCTGGTCTCAACTAGATGTCTAAACAGACATTCTAATACTTGATCAAGGTCACGATCTCAAAGAAAAGAAAAAAAAACAAAATTTACTTGATCAAGGTCTGGAACTTTGTGGGAATGAATGGTATCAGTAACAATTTTTCAAAACATGAACTTATGAGTAAAGTTTCTATTGTACTAAGTGTATATCTTTTCCTACATTTACACTGCATTATACTATTTTTATCTACAAAATGGTGTATATGCGGTTACTGGTCTACTGAGTACTGACTAATGATGCTCAAAATACTTGCTCTGGATATGACCAGATGCCTATAAACACTTAATAAAGGCTTCATCAACATTTGAATTTCGGACTCTAATTTCAGCATCTGGCTTGTTTAGCTGTCTACCTGCATCATGTATGCTGGTTTTCTTCTTGTTGACAACCAGGGAGCTCAGAGCTGCATCAAATTCCTCAAATTCACCAGTGGGTGCAACTGTGTGGTCTTTGTCATTCTTCTGGTGGACTAATTTGCTTTCAAGGGACCAACTGTTTTTCTTTGATTGTGTCTTTGATCCTGATATCTGGATCAGCAAAGACTTGAAGATTTCAGAAGTCATTGTCTGTACATTCTTCTCAACATACCCATGATGGAGCCGGTTTCATCAATTTTATCAGCTTTCTTGATCTCTATCAAGCAGATTTTGACAGCCTTTTTCACTGACTTTCTTGCAATTATATATCATGCTATTTCATCAGCAATGCTCAGTTCACCACTGGATTTTCGGCACAGGACAAAACCAGCTCATTTAAGCAATCATACAAATCCGCAAGGGTGCTAATTTTGTGAGAGGATGATGAAGTCGAAGTATTCTCAGAAGACCTCAACCTGCAGATGCGCTTCATTCTCAAATTGTTCTGCAACAGGGTGTGGTCTAGATAGGAAACTGATGGAGCGAGCGTGGAAAGATGTTTTAGATATTAAAGTAGCAGCCATTTTTGCTGAAGCTTCTGTTAATCTTAGAAGGCGAAGGCTCTTGGTTTTTTTAAGTAACCTCTCTATGCTCATCAATTTATATTGATCGAGGGTATAACAGAAGGAAGCCAACATGTCCAATGCCAAAATCATAAGCTCAGTCACAGTCTATGTTTTCGGACTGTCTGCACCTACCGAGCATACCAGGTAATCGGTACGCTCATTATTATCTCCTTGCCTATAAACTGTATTATCATATATTTTTATCGCATTTTCCCCTCATGATCCAAAATGTGCGCAAATGCGCAATGCACGGATGAGATGACACCTTACCTTGGCTCCCATACATTATGGCTGCTAATGATGAGGAGACAGTCTTCTGATTCCCCACATGCGCTCATGCCTATATCATCTTCCCATTCGTCAGTAGACGCGTGAAACTGTAAACATACAAGACTATTAATCATGTGAGGCATTTTTTTTTTCCCTTTTTTTTTTTAAGTATTTTATTTGTATCTTTAATCACATCACTGAGAACACAAAAATTTAAGGAGATAAGAGAAAAATAACCTCATTGAAGGCTATGTACTGTCAGCATGTTATAACTTGGAATTGGATCTGTTAAATTTTTTTACTGTCTGATCTTGGATGAATATAGTGTAATTTGTATGAAGGTTATATCAGGTGATGCTTGAAATGAATTAAAGATTGCGAAAAATAGAAGGAACTCAGAATTAGAAGAAAGTATCATTGTATTCATATGTTTGTATCATTCTAATTTCTAAGTATCATTCACAGACTAATGCTAAGCTATTATCCAAATTTTTGAATAATCTGTATTCTAGTTGCTAAGAATGTTCAGAAGAGTTGCTCTGGTCTTAACCAAATGCCTGAATAAACATTCTAATGCTTCATCAAGATCTTGAATTTCAGACTCCAAGGTGATCATCTGATTCATGATCTTCTCAATGTTAATGTTTGATTTCCTCTGGCAGATGAATGTTGCTAATGTAGTATCAACAGCATCAAACTCGCTTGTGGATACGACTGATGCCTCAATCTTGGAACTCTTGCTCATCAATTTGGAGACAACAGACCAAGTTTTGCTGGACTTTGACTGTGAACCATTAATGTAAGACAACAAGGAAGTGAAGATGTCCACTGTTATCTGTTCGACATCTCCCTGAACACATTCAGATGCATTTGACTTGATCTGTTTCAAGCACATATTGACTGCTTTCTTGGCAGTTTTTCTGGTCTTAAGGTATTCAGCTGCTTCACTGGTAATGTTCAATTCACCAGTGCACCTTCTTCGTAGCACTGATTGGATGTCTTGGAGTTTCTCTTTTGACTGTTGCAATACATCTCTCGATGTGCTGCAGATGTCAAGAAGTCTTAGAGATCCATCCAACATTGCTTGGACTTGTGATAGGGATTGTTGGTTAGATGGGAGTTGGAGCAACTCATCAACACAGCCATACAACTCTGTAAGGCCGGAAAGTCTGTCGCTTAGTGAAGAAGTGGAGGCAGTTTGAGAAGATCTCAATCTGCACAATTGTTCATCGAATTGAGCAGTGACCGGGTGTGGTGCTGATGGCAAACTGATTGAACGGGTGTGGTAAGAAGCCATTGTTGAGTTATGTTTGAGAAGAAGGCAAATAACTTGAATACAATGAAGTTTTTGTTTTTGTGGATTACTCTTCCTTTCAATGTCTCTATTTATATGAAAATGAGAGAAGACAGGAGGAATCTCATATTAAGTCTAAGAACATGGTTTCCTCTTTAAAAGTATTTTTCTGTCAGATTTTCCCTTGATCTGTGTTTCTAATTGTCTCCTCCTACCAAGTTTGCCAGACTACCAGACTAACTTTCATGTGACAAATATATGCGTGAGCATATGAAGATGGTCTTCGATTTTGGGGTCGAATAGATAGGGGACAGTATGTCATTGCCATTTAACCACAGCATATATTTAGGAGCATGAGGGTAAATTCATATATAGCTGCCATGATGTGCAGCCGGAAGCATATTGGAGACATGGCAGTTTGAAGAGCCTTTGTTTACTTCCTTGATTATAAATTGATCATGCAAGGAGCATTGGGAGGCATCAAGCATTCTGCAATCAGCAAGGGTTAGATGTAAGGGGCACAATACCAGCTAAATCCCTCTATTTGGAGACCTGAGGATGAAGGCGGGAAAAGATCAGCTGTTTCTTTTCCGAAAGACATGAGCAATGGAAAGACTCAGGATTGTGATTTACTTACGAAGCTGTCTTGACATATACAAAATTAAGAGAAAAGAAAAGGTATCATGGAAGAGGGCATCATAGGCCATGTTTTCTCAGGATGATTTGTTGGTTTTGATATGCTTCTCCACTGACCTTCTAATCCGATAATCAGAAACTGTCTCATTGAGTTTATGAATCAGATTGTGTAGTGCAGAAATTTGTAGAGATTGATACTGAAGTTGGTGGACAGGGGGTTCCAAAACTTCAACAGAACCAGTGGTTACAAGTTCTGATCTAAACTAAAAACTGTTGAAGGAACTCTAAAGGAAGAACTCTGAAACATACAAAGATTTTCGTAGTAAAGCCTATCTCTATAATTTTTAGTTTTATTTTTATTAAGGTTGAGGTTTTAGATGTTCTGTTTAAACCCCCTTTGCGATAACTTTGCACCATGATTTACAAAAATGATATTCTTCTTTATCACTGAGTAAGGATTCTGAGAATTCTTGCCCAGGACTTAACCAGATGCTTAAAATCTTGAATCACTGTCATCATCTGGTTTAATTGATGCTAATTTAATTTTCCTTTGTTCTCGAGGTGCTCAAATGAGTCAAATCCGCCTGGATGCTGACTTGCAGTTGAGAATGCTGAAATCGAAAGATTCAGAAGACTTCAGTATGTACAGATGATTTTCAAATTGAGCAGCAAAAGGTAAACTGTTGGCCCTTTGTTGAAGGCAAAGATTAATGGAAGGAATTTCTACTCACTAAGAGCTAACTCATTAAGACTATGAATTCATATATTTAGTCCGTTGAATGTTGATAATGTCTTCCTTGTAGGTTCCATGGAGTCTGTGAGTGTGTGAATGTTAACTGATATGATATTCAGGTTTTAGTTTGGATATCCATAATTATATAAAAGAACAAAGTATTGGAGAAGTATATATGGTATCAAAAATGTTTGATGTATATCATTCATTCACAGATTGTTTGTATAGTATATATGTACAACTATAATTTTCTAATCTAGTTGCTAAGAATGTTCAGAAGAGTTGCTCTGGTCTTAACCAGATGCCTAAATAAACATTCTAATACTTCGTCAAGATCTTGAATTTCAGACTCTAATGTCATTGTCTGATTCATGATCTTCTCAATGTTAATGCTTGATTTCTTCTGGCTGACGAGTGATGTTAGTGTAGAATCAACAGCATCAAACATGCTTGTGGGTGCAACTGATGCTTCTGAAGTCTTGTTCATCAATTTGGAGACCACAGACCAGGTTCTGCTGGACTGTGATTTTGAACCATTGATGTAAGACAACAAAGAAGTGAAGATCTCCACTGTTATTTGTTCGACATCTCCTTGAACGCATTCAGATGCATTAGACTTAATCTGTTTCAAGCAATTCTTAACTGCTTTCTTGGCAGTCTTTCTGGTCTTAAGGTACTCAGCGGCTTCACTGGTAATGTTCATTTCACCACTGCACCTTCTGCGAAGACCTGATTGGATGTCTTGGAGTCGTTCTTTTGATTGTTGCAGGACATCCCTTGATGTGCTGCAAATGTCAAGAAGCCTTAGAGATCCATCCAACATTGACTGGATTTGTGATAGAGATTGTTGGTTAGATGGAAGTTGGAGCAACTCGTCAACGCAGACATACAAATCTGTAAGACCTGTGAGTCTGTCGCTTACTGAGGCAGTTTGAGAAGAACTCAATCTGCACAACTGCTCATCAAATTGAGCAGTGACTGGGTGTGATGCTGATGGCAGACTGTTAGAACGAGCGTGGTAAGAAGCCATTGTTATTAGTTTTTTGTTGGAAGTCAAGGAAATGTTTAGCTTGAATGCAAGTTTTAGATTGAGGACTTCTCTGTTTTGGCTGGTGCTATTTATACAAAAATAAGAGAAGACAGCAGGAATCTGATATGAAGTCCAATAACATGATTTCTTGTTTAAAATAGTATTTTGTTGTCAGTTTCCATGAGCTGTGTTTCGGATGGTCTGCTCTCTCAATTTTCCCACATGCTGATAATTGAAATACTCGTTTATATGATAATTATATGCTGCAGTTGAGACTCACCCAACAAGATTCGAGCTGACCGCTACCAGCGTGTGGCTATGCTGCAGATGCGTTGCAGCAACGACATCTTGTTTCCTGCATATTAAACCAAAATTTCTTCATGATCTGATTAAATCATTAAAATCTGGCCTATCATGTGTTATGTGCACAATACTAGTTCTCCTGGTAACTCTGGCCGCGCGAATATAAATATTTTGGTCTGCCATGATGATATTGTGTAGGGGACAACCTGTTAATGCATATATTCAGGATCGTAATGGGAGATGCACGTATGCTTAGAGTTATATGATTCCACGTCTTCGCTGGTATGTTGGGCAAAAGAAGACATTGAGGAAACAAATCAGTTAGGTTAAGATTCCTTAGGTTTACCTACTGTATTATAAATTGATCAAAGATACAACTATAATGGTGTTTCTCATTTGATCTCCAGAAGTTCATTCTATGCTCGCTTTGTCAGACACCGATCTAGTCTTTGAGTGGGCTTACACTGGCTGAGGTCCGCGCCCTCACAGCTCTAAGAAGTTGCATGCTTTCATGGAGAAGTTGTTTCTCATTTGATCTGCAGGATTTCACTTCGTGCTCGTCCTGTATCAGGCACCTATCATCTTCATGGCTGAGGTCTTGGCAAGATGGCTGAACTTGTTAGTCGTCACCATCAAGATACAAAGTGTGCATCCTTGATGAAGTTTTAGATTGCAGGGGTGAGTTGCTTCGACTGCCAGTCAGTGCACAATGGCACAATCATAGCTAAATATTGAGGATCCATTGATGCAGGCAGAGTATCATGTCCAGAACATCCTTATCAGGTTTCCTGCAATCAGCGCGGTTTAGAGGTAAAAGACTCAGTACAGTTCCTAGCTCCCTACTACCAGGGAAGATGTGTTTCTTTTCCGAAAGGGCTGAAGAACGGCCTACTAGTCTACTCGTACTGCTTTTTTCTGCCGGGTTTTGCAGGGATTTACTTATAAATCACAGCACCATTTTCGAGATCAAGCTTTGTTGGGAGAGATCAATTTTCTTATATGTTGGTGAACTTGAAAAGATTAATATGTTCCGTTGTCTGTAGTTATCACATTATCTACGGCCTGATGTTAAAAGGGGTGATCGAGCCAAGATTGTGCTCGTTTTCTGAAAGGGATGAGCGATGCATGAAAAGAACGGCCTACGACAACTGTTCTCTTCTGCCCAATTGTTGAGAAATTCGTCTAAGGAGGTGTAACGGCCCATATCTATAAGGATATTAAAGTTCCATCTGTTGGGTGGGGTCCAACCCCATTCATTTATTATTGTTTTTTTTTATTAGTTTTCAATTTCAGAAAAAAAAAGAAAGAAAATGAAAAAGGCAGAAAACAGAAAAGAAAAAAAAAAGGAAAAGTGGGCGTGTGTTTTTTATGTGTGGTGCTCATTTGCTTTGACCAACTGGTGGGTAGATGATTGTCATTTGGGGGAGTTTTCGACAGAGGAGGGAACCAAGATACAGAAGACAAAAAAAAAAAAAAAAAAAAAAAAAAAAACATCAGAGAGTGAGACAGGGAGAGTGTTCTTCCCGACATCACCAAGAGCAGGACCTCCGTTTTTATGCTCGTCTATTGCTTGACATTTTTTGGGAGCTGATCGGAGACGTGCATCTGCTAATGTTCTTCAGCTACAGGTATTCTAGTATCATTCCTTTGGATCTTTTGTTAGTACAATTGGTTAGGGAAATCAATGTGTATTGATCCGAATGGTAATCATCTGTAGTTGGGATTGAATTGGTTTTAAGTTAGGGGCAATAACTTGAAACTGTAGCTTGTAATTTTGCTAAATTGATTAGTGAAATCGATTATTGGTGCCCAGTGGTTTTTCCCTTCGAATTGGAGGGCTTTCCACTTATATCTTGGTGTTGGTTGTTTGTCTTTGTTGATTTCCGTTTTGATTTGGTTTAGTCGATTTAGTCGAATTGCTGCCGAATTTTCGCTAGACTCGTTTGGTGTCTTTTAAGCACAACAGTGGTATCAGAGCATAGGTTGTAAGCTAGGTTATAGTGGAGTCTAGTAGTTCGGGTTCAATGATTAAATTGACCTCCACAAATTATTCCATGTGGAAGTGTATGATGGAGGATCTTTTAGTGTGTAAAGACCTCTTTGAGCCTATTGACGCAAATCCTGGAACCCCCGATAACCCCCCTCCTAAGCCCGACTCTATGAGTGAGAAAGAGTGGGCGAATATGAAACGGAAGACCTTGGCTACCATTAGGCAGTGGGTTGATAAAACTATCCATAGTCATATATCGCGAGACACCGATGCTTTTGCAATGTGGAAGAAGTTGCAAAACCTTTATGAGAGGAAATCGGCTCATAACAAAGCCTCTTTGATTAAGAGACTTGTTAATTTGAAGTTGAAAGTGGGGAAGTCAGTTTCAGAACATCTTGGTGATTTTCAAGATGTTATTAGTAAACTGACATCCATGAATATTGTGCTTGATGATGAGTTGCAAGCACTCTTCCTCTTAAGTTCCGTTCCGGATACATGGGAAACCATGGTGGTGTCTATTAGCAATTCCGCTCCTAGTGGAAAGCTAACGATGGATATGATCAAAGATAGTATGTTCAACGAAGAAATGAGGAGGAAGGAGATGGGTTCGGATAATGCTCAGGCCCTTGTTACGGAGAGTAGGGGCAGAGGCAAAAGTAAGGGTCCAAGGAACCGTGGCAAGTCCAAGGGTCGTTCTAAGTCTCGAGATCACAAGGACAATATTATTTGTCATTATTGTGATAAGCCGGGACATGTTCAGAACTCTTGTTGGGTTCGAAAAAGGGATCTAAAGAATGGCAAGCAGATGAAAAAGGCGGATAATGCGGGTACGGCAGCAATTGCAAGTGATGAGCCAGTCACTTTAATTTGTGCTACAAGTGACTGTTCTCACATCACTAATTCCAACAGTGAGTGGCTAATTGATACGGGGGCCTCTTTTCATTGTGCTCCGGAGAGTGAATATTTCTCAAACTATCGAACGGGTGATTTTGGTAGTGTGAAAATGGGAAATAATTCTTCGGCGAGCATAGTTGGTATTGGTGATATTCGGGTAGAGACAAATGTCGGATGCACGATTATTTTGAAGAATGTGCGTCATATACCCGACTTACGTCTTAACTTGCTATCCGCCACTGTCCTTGATCAAGAGGGTTTTCATCACACTTTCGGTAGTGGAAAGTGGAAGATGACCAAAGGGTCGATGCTTGTTGCTCGTGGAGAGTTGTGTTGCACTCTTTACAAGACACACATGAGAGTGTGTCATGTGTGTGGTGGTGAAATCAACGCCGTTCAAGAAGTCTCCTCACCAAATTTGTGGCATAGGCGACTCGGGCATATGAGTGAAAAGGGAATAAAGATCTTGGCAGAGAGATCTCTTATTCCGGCGGATAAGAGTATATCTCTTAATCCTTGTGATCATTGTGTACTAGGTAAGCATCATAGAGTTTCTTTTCGTAAACGATCAAAACGGAAAGAATCTAAGCTATCCCTAGTGCACACTGATGTGTGTGGTCCAATTGAAGTGGAATCGGCAGGGGGTCACTTGTATTTTGTGACTTTTACACGTAAGACATGGGTTCATCTTATGAAGCACAAAAGTGAAGTCTTTGAAATATTTCAGAATTTCCATGCTATGGTGGAGAGAGAGACAGAAAAAGTTGAAATGTCTCCGTAGTGACAATGGAGGTGAGTATACCTCAAATGAATTCAAAAGCTACTGCTCCAAGCATGGAATTAGACATGAGAAGACTGAGCCAGGCACTCCACAACACAATGGTGTGGCGGAGAGGATGAATCGGACCATTGTCGAGAAAGTGAGATGCATGTTGAGGACGGCAAATCTTCCAAAGAAGTTTTGGGGTGAAGCTGTCAATAGTGCGGTGTATTTGATCAACCGTTCACCTTCGGTTCCGCTTGGTTTGGACATTCCGGAAAAATTTTGGTCCGGACGTGATGCCTCGTACACTCACTTGAGAGTGTTTGGATGCAAGGCGTTTATGCTAGTTCCGAAAGAGAAGCGGTTAAAGCTAGATAGCGAAGCTACTCCTTGCATTTTTATGGGTTATGGTGATGAGGAGTATGGCTATAGGCTTTGGGATCAGGAGAGGAGAAAAGTGGTCAGAAGTAGAGATGTGGTTTTTCGTGAGCAAGAGATGGGCTCCGACATGCTAGTTGAAAAGTATGTCGACACATATACTACTCCCGACTTAACACCTATTTCTATCCCTATTGTTGATCATATTGCAGATGATGGTGAAAATGAAGGTGGAGAAGCTATTTTTGAAGAAGATAACGCATAAGTGTCAGATAACAATGAAGAGACACATGGTGATGAGGAAGAAGGGGCTGTAGAGCAGGGGGAGCAGCCTGTTACTCATCCCACAGGGGCTGTAGAGCAGGGGGAGCAGTCTGTTACTCATCCCACAGGGTCTGATCAGGAGGTTAGGCGATCAACCCGTGAGCGTAAGCAATCAACTTGGTACTCGAGTGACGAGTACATCCTCCTTACTGAAGAGGGGGAGCCTGAAACTTTCCAAGAAGTGCAATCTTTAACCGATAAAGATGAGTGGAATGCCGCAATGGAAGATGAGATGAATTCTTTGATGAAAAATGATACATATGAGTTGGTGAAGCTTCCAAAAGGCAGAAAAGTGTTGAGAAACAAGTGGTTATTCAAGTTGAAGAAAGACAGTGATAATCTAGTGAGGCATAAGGCGAGATTGGTGGTGAAAGGTTGTAATCAAAAGAAGGGTATCGATTTCAATGAGATTTTCTCACCGGTTGTGAAGATGACTTCGATACGAGTCGTGTTAGGCCTAGCCGCTAGCTTGAATCTTGAAATCGAACAACTTGATGTGAAAACCGCTTTCTTACACGGTGACTTGCACGAGGAGATATATATGGAACAGGCGGAGGGATTTGAAGTGAAAAGGAAAGAGCACTTAGTGTGCAAGTTGAAGAAGAGTCTTTACGGGCTTAAACAAGCACCAAGGCAGTGGTATAAGAAGTTCGATGCATTTATGACGAGTCATAATTATACGCGGACAGAGGCTGATCCTTGTGTGTATTTTAGGCTGTTCCCGGATGGTAACTTCACTATTCTCCTCCTTTATGTTGATGATATGCTTATTGTGGGGCAGAATGGTGATATGATTAGCAACCTTAAAGAAGACTTGTCTAAGTCTTTTGATATGAAAGATTTAGGCCCTGCCAAACGGATTCTAGGCATGCAAATCATACGAGACCGCAAAACTGGCAAGTTGTGGATGTCACAAGAGCGGTATATTGAACGGGTACTTGAGAGGTTCAATATGAAACACACCAAGGCAGTGAGTACACCACTGGCAGCTCATTTCAAGCTCACAAAGGAAGGCTGCCCGTCTAGTGATGAAGAGAAAGAAGGTATGTCTTCCATACCATACTCCTCTGCCGTTGGTTCTTTGATGTATGCAATGGTCTGTACACGACCGGATATTGCACATGCAGTTGGAGTATTGAGTCGGTTCTTGTCTAATCCCGGGAAATCCCATTGGGAGGCGGTGAAGTGGATTCTTAAATATTTGAGGGGTACATCGAAAATGTGTTTATGTTTTGGAAAATCTGATCCTATACTTTTAGGATACACTGATGCGGATATGGCGGGTGATATTGATGGTAGAAAATCCACCTCGGCTTACTTGTTCATGTTTGCAGGGGGAGCCATATCTTGGCAATCTAAGCTTCAAAAGTGTGTAGCTTTGTCTACCACTGAGGCTGAATATATTGCCGCCGTTGAAGCTAGTAAAGAGATGTTGTGGCTTAAACGGTTTCTCCTAGAGTTAGGTTTGGAACAAGAAGAGAACATTGTACATTGTGATAGCCAAAGTGCTATTGATTTGAGCAAGAATTCCATGTATCATGCTCGAACAAAACACATTGATGTTCGGTACCATTGGTTGAGAGAGGTTATCGAGGATGAGCTTTTAAAGTTGTTGAAGATCCACACTGACAAGAATGGGGCTGATATGTTAACTAAGGTTTTACCCGGTCACAAGTTTGCAAGTTTTTGCAAGTTGGCCGGGATTGTCTCCAAGTGAGTTGTAGGAGACGTATCTCCTCTGAATCGGGTTGGAGGGGGAGATTGTTGGGTGGGGTCCAACCCCATTCATTTATTATTGTTTTTTTTTATTAGTTTTCAATTTCAGAAAAAAAAAAAAAAGAAAATGAAAAAGGCAGAAAACAGAAAAGAAAAAAAAAAAAAAAACACAAACACATCAGAGAGTGAGACAGGGAGAGTGTTCTTCCCGACATCACCAAGAGCAGGACCTCCGTTTTTATGCTCGTCTATTGCTTGACATTTTTTGGGAGCTGATCGGAGACGTGCATCTGCTAATGTTCTTCAGCTACAGGTATTCTAGTATCATTCCTTTGGATATTTTGTTAGTACAATTGGTTAGGGAAATCAATGTGTATTGATCCGAATGGTAATCATCTGTAGTTGGGATTGAATTGGTTTTAAGTTAGGGGCAATAACTTGAAACTGTAGCTTGTAATTTTGCTAAATTGATTAGTGAAATCGATTATTGGTGCCCAGTGGTTTTTCCCTTCGAATTGGAGGGTTTTCCACTTATATCTTGGTGTTGGTTGTTTGTCTTTGTTGATTTCCGTTTTGATTTGGTTTAGTCGATTTAGTCGAATTGCTGCCGAATTTTCGCTAGACTCGTTTGGTGTCTTTTAAGCACAACACCATCCTACGGTACCTTGTAAACATGTTACGCCCTACCCAATATTTTTATACAGGACAACTATTCACCCAAATCGTAACACGACTTTTGAGTAGACCTGCTAAAATGACTCATCCGGATCAGATTTTGGGTTATAAGTTTGTTGCAATGTTTGGGTCTCGGGTTGTGTATTAATCAGATGTTTGGTTCCGAATCAGTTTTTAACAAGTCTAGTTTTGAGGGATTAACTTGAAGCAACATCATTTGTAGTCAAGAGGATGGGATATTGGGATATGAATTTGTTGAGTTCAATAGTTCATAACCAGATGATGCAAACTTTCGGGGTTTTTAGGCTAAATGATATGCTGATGATCAGATTTTGTCATTCTCATAAAGAAGTCTGGAGTCAGTTTGCAGTGATCAATAACCCTTTAGGCTAAGAGTTTGTGAGTCGTGACCTGCAAGCTGCAGACACCTGATATGGCCGAAATCAAATTACCTTCAGAAGATATCATTTTGAGCTGGACATCTTATTGTTTAGCATGTAACAGGGTAAACTGTCAGAAGGATCTTTAAATATCAAATACAACTCATATTAAACTTAGGAATTGATTGCCAGATCCAAATAAGTAGACTGTTGCTTCAAGCTAGGAGACCATGCCTTCATTCTGCACTGAACTTCACTTAATTTGTTGATGTAAAGCAGACATTATGAAATCCTCACAGCCAGAGAGCTTAACTTCAACTTACAATTCCTGACTGTTTTCTTGGTAGTCTTAATTAATTAATTATATAAGTATATAACAGAACAAAGTATTGGAGAAGTATATATGGTATCAAAAATGTTTGATGTATATCTTTCATTCACAGATTATTGTTTGTATCATTGTATGTACAATTGTAATTTTCTGATCTAGTTGCTCAGAATGTTAAGAAGAGTTGCTCTGGTCTTAACCAGATGCCTAAATAAACATTCTAATACTTCATCAACTTCTTGAATTTCAGACTCTAAAGTCATTGTCTGAATCATGATCTTCTCAATGTTAATGCTTGATTTCTTCTGGCAGGCAACTGATGTTAGTGTGGCATCAACAGCATCAAACTTGCTGGTGGATGATGCTTCTTGCTCGGAACTCTTGTTCATCAATTTGGAGACAACAGACCAGGTTTTGCTGGACTGTGACTTTGAACCGTTGATGTAAGACAACAAGGAAGTGAAGATCTCCACTGTTATCTGTTCGACATCTCCTTGAATGCATGCAGTTGCGTTGGACTTGATCTGTTTCAAGCACATCTTTACTGCTTTCTTGGCACTCTTTCTTGCCTTGAGGTACTCAGCGGCTTCACTGGTAATGTTCAATTCACCACTGCACCTTCTGCGAAGACCTGATTGGATGTCTTGGAGTTTCTCTTTCAACTGTTGCAATACATCTCTCGATGTGCTGCAGATGTCAAGAAGCCTTAGAGAACCATCCAACATCGATTGGATTTGTGATAGCGATTGTTGGTTAGAGGGAAGTTGGAGCATTTCATCAACGCAGACATATAAATCTGTAAGACCTGTGAGTCTGTCGCTTACTGAGGCAGTTTGAGAAGAACTCAATCTGCACAACTGCTCATCGAATTGAGCAGTGACTGGGTGTGATGCTGATGGCAGACTGTTACAACGAGCGTGGTAAGAAGCCATTTTATTTCTTTTTAAATTGTTGGAAGTCAAGGAAATGTTTAGCTTGAATTCAAGTTTCAGTTTGATGACTTCTCTTCTTTGGCTGTTGCTATTTATACCAAAACAAGAGAAGACAGCAGGAATCTGATATGAAGTCTAAGAACATGGCTTCCTGTTTAAAAAAGTCATTTTTTGTCAGTTTCGGCATGAGCCGTGTTTCAGATGGTCTGCTGCTGTGCTCCCATAATTTTTGGCAGATGGTCATTCATTTGATTATCAATGCATTATGTGCTACCAGCGTGTGGCTCAGCTACAGATGCGTTGCAGCAACGACATCCTGTCCCCTGTACATCAAACCCATATAACTAAATGATCTGCTTAAATCATTAAAAACTGGCCTATGGTGTGATGTGTACACGAATACACCATAACAATAGTTGTTTTCGTTGCAACTCTGGCCGCGAGAATATAATCCTTTGATTATATATCCTGCAACTAGTGTATGCACACAAGTGTAGGAATATTGTCTGCCAAGAAGATATTGAGTAGGGGACAAGTTGTTAATGGCATTACATTACGGTACAGCATACAATCAGGATCGTGATGGGAGATAATGCACGATTGATAAACGTAATTAAGCACTAATTAGAATTAAAGGATTGCGCGTCTTGGCTGGGATGTTGGGCTGAGGAACGACATTGTGGAAACACAGTAGCTGGATTTGCTTAAAGTATTCGTAATTTACAAGATTCCTTATGTTTACTTCCTGCATTATAAATTGATCAAGGATACAACTCTAAAATGGCTGTTTCTTTTATTTCTGTGCAGGACTTGTTCAGTTGTTCAGACACCATCAAATGTTTTACCGCTTCAGGTCCTTGCAAAAGGCTCAAACTCGTCGTCTTCGTTGGTGAGATGCAAGAAGAACCATCCATGAGTAGTTGGATAGTTTCATGAATGAGTTTCTAGCAGTCAGTCAACAAGCATAGCTATATTTTGATGCTGAAATATATCTCTGAAGACCTCTACTATGGGCGTATTGTTGCTGTCAGGATTCTATTTCAAGATCACAATTAGTTATGGAATACTTCAGTGCTGAGGTCGAAGAAAGGGAGTCAGGATGGGAATCAGCAAGTTTCTCATTAGTGGTTGTCAACTTGTTTTTACGTAGCACATTTTGAGAATTTGGAGCTCGGCTAAACAGACCAATATAGCGAATTTGCGTTAATCGTCCTCTTTGCCTTGACAGCTAGCTTGTCTTCAATTCACTGGCGTGCTGGCTTTCAGGAGTCCTGTTATTTTTTAGAAACAAAAAGTTAGGGGGACAAAAAGATGGCTCGCATTATGATCGAGACTCTAATGAAACTCTGTTAGCAGCTTAATGCACACACTACTTATCTACAGCTTCCACCATTATGTTTGACAAGTAGTTGTGATAGGAGGGAGGAACCTGTTGCCTTTAAGAAAGACTGTAATTTTTGGAGTAACCTTGCCAAAGGTTAAGATTTTAGAAATTCTTTCCATGATCATGTAATTTAATTTTGGCCATTTACTAGTAGCACCTGACAACCGGGTCGTTCGGGTCGGGTTGTTTTGGATAATTTTCGCATAAGATTGGGTAAGATTCGGTTTTGGATCAAGTTCAAAGCGGTGGATCCGCGTATGTTTCGGGCAAGGTTACATTCGGTTTTGGGTCAAGTTCGGATTGATAGATTTGATTTTGTTTCGAATCGGATGCGGGTTGATTTATTCGATTTCGGGTTAACTTTTGATTTCCTAGCTAAGAATTTGGTCGTATTCGGGTATACCGGGTCGGATGTTTGAGTTTGCGGCTGCATTAGTCTACCTATTAGGCAACACCTTATGGGATATCTACCTATTAGACATTACATAAAGAAGTCGATCGGAACGGATTTGGATATTAATTTCAGGTCACTAATGTTTCGAGTTCGGCTTAGTTTGGATTTGTCAATTCCGTGTACGTCTTAGACCGGATCACTTTCTGATCACTAAGGTCTTCTGCGATTTAACTTATTAAATATTGCTTTCAAATCAGATTTAATTAATTCAAATCAAATCAAATGAGTTTTATTCAAATCAAATCAAATCAGAATTGTCCTAATGACAATAGATGGATCAAGTCTACCTATAGTTATTAATTCGTCTAAATGACAGTTCATTTATCAATAAATTTAGGTCAAATCAAATCAAATCAAGTTTATTCAAATAGAATCAAATCAGATTAGAAAAGTGCACCCCAATCGCACCGGGCCTAATAGGTATTACCCTGACTCCCTGAGTATAGGAATTTGGTGATTTGCGCAATTGCGCAGAAATACTTAATCAAATTTGGGGAATTTCAATAATCTAGAGCTGGGAGCTGAATTTGGAATAAGTTGGGCATCTTCAATTACAAGCTGCAGCTTTGCAAATTCACTTGAATGATCTAGAGCTGCAATCAAGTCTACTACCTAAAATCACAGAGATTTCGAATTGAATTGAACCTTAGAATAGTGAAGATGAAGAGAGGAAGAATGCAAACTCGTTAGGGTAAATAACGCCAAATCAATTATTTTACGCTAAATTTAATTTCAATTCTTGTTAATGCTCCAGTGCAACAGTACAATATTCATTATATTCGTAAACTGGTGAATATAAGGTTAAAAATGTTCGTGTCGATAAAATATCCTGTTTCGAGGATGGAAATCTGATTGAACATATTTTACGTCGTGTCGAGGATCTAATAGATAGTTTTGTATGTACCTTGTCTCTTAGATTTGATTGTATTGCTGAGTATGCGATTTCATGTTCAGGTTCAAATTGGAAATGCATTATTATTATAGAGGACATCGAACAAAGGTATTACAACTAAGAAGTATATGTTGGGTTATGGTTAAGTCTAACTTGCGGAAAACACCAAAATTTCCGAAGATCACATACATAGGGAGATGACATACCTTTGTCTCGTGAATAATCCTCGTGATAATAATAATAATAATAACAGAGAAAGGACCTCAAGCGTTGCCCCTCTACCGGTATCCACACGAGGCTACGAACTCAACGATCAGTCGGATAGGACAAGAGTCGAATCACGATTATAGTGTATGTCTCACTTTTGTATAATACCTCTTTAAGAATATGTGGCCATGTATCTCACTATGAGAATGTGATTATAAGCAAGACCAATTATCACATGATACATATATTGAGCCAAGCTCATGTGTAACGTTAATATGATCTTAATGTGGAGAATTAATCTCCCACATTAATATCATAATGGCCAACAATTAACTCCTCATAATTAGGAGACTATTCACTTCTCTAACTGACTAATCCAATTAGTCTATGTGCGACAATACGAATTCTAAACCCGTTAACCATAATTCGTATTCATAACGTTGACTCGGTATCAGCCTAATGTGTGTGACCCAGTAGGTTCAATTATATGTAGCAGTAGATTTACCAACCTACCAATCGTAAGCGGTCTTTAGCCAAACATTACGACTACCTAAATATAACTGAATAATTATCTCCGTAATTATACATTTGACTATTTGACTACTTGATCGAAGGACAAACTCATTCAATCTCCCACTTGTCCTTAGAGCAAGTACGGAAATCGCGTTCCCTTGTCACTTAATGTCTTAATTAAACATAAGGTGAGATATCAAGTCATCCTTACATAATGTCCAAATGTGAAACTGGTTAAGCAAACGATTGATCCACAATCCGTTGGAGCACGGCCATGCAATTTCCAGTTTCTACTCTCTGAGAGGCTTAAAGACAACAATCCCATCCGATGGGAGGACAACACCAATCTTGCACATCGAAGTCTCTCTACTAGGTTCATGATAATCCGAATGTAACCCTTATTACCCCTTTTAACAGTGAGTGTTAGGCAACATCACAGTCTACCAATCCTTTAGCAAGAGCAAATGACGCACTCAGGTTTAGGAACCGTGTCACAATAGTCGATGTGAAATCCTTTTAATGACTGTAAAATCTCTAAAGAATTCACAAAACGGGTCTGTCCAATATGAATTTCCAAAACTCATATCCATGCAAAAATTCATGACTTCCCAAGTCCCGAAACTCATGAAACAGAGTTAATGAATCACCTTGCAAACCAGTCATGTTAAGTCGTTAAGGTGTCCAACATTAGCGTGAAACGCTATCAAGGTTTAACGACCTAGACCAGGGACTAAATAATAATTATCCTTGTTCACTTAATAGGGCTTCATAATCAAGACCTCATCTTGACAACCTATTAGGATATAATATTATTTGGACAATCATTTAATTCTAAACCATAAATTAATGAATAATCGAAGTAATAAATTTCGATAAATGATAAATGTATAAGTATTGTTTTGTGATCATGATATCCAAATCATATCAAAACAATCATATGAATCACAACCATTCTCCAAAGTGTTTGATTCTTATTTGTCACGGTATGCCTCTCTTGCTTACCCTATGACAAAGGTTTAGACTATAAATTTACATAACTGTAAATTGTACTTACTTTGTTAATCACCTACCATTGATCTAATCAATATGGTGATATAACTTGCAAAATTATTTTGATCTTTATATGTTATCGGTTTCTCAAACTTTAACATATTATGCTCAACTATGAACACAGAGATCCAAAATTTTCTCAACAACCGCAATCTCCATTCAAGTGGAATTGCATCTTTGGTCCAATGAGGCACCATAAGATATGTACACCATGCTCCAAGCATACGAGAATACTGTCATCAGACATGGAGGAAAATCTCTCTAAGAATTTTCTCACATTGAACTCAATAAGCATTATATCAAAATACATGCTCCCACTAAAACCAATTATTCTCTAGATATTTAAGATGTACACTTTGTACGATTGTACTCCTCTATTTTACAACAGAAATCATTTACCAATTCAAGTCTCACATGACTTCGACATTGGATTATCATTTGCCATTTATGATCAATATATATCTAATATATATAATCACGAAAAATATTTATGCTCCCACTAAACCTCTTGTCTACACATGAGTTATTTTCATTATTTAAAGACCAACTTCCAAAGTTGACTTTAAATAGAAGACTCCTAAAATGCTAACTTGAATCCTTCACTTGGGATTTTAAGTTTGCATGATTCCCAACGTTCACTGAATCAACGAAAAAACTTTAAGATGCGCCCATACACATCCTCTTCCAATAACCGTTAGGAAGCAGTATCGATATTCATGTGACGAATCTCATAATCATAATGAGATGTTAGGAATGTTCGAACAGATGTTAGCATAGAAATTGATGATGAAACCTTCATCAACTCTTTTAGTTTAGAAGAAACACCATGTCCTTTCTCATGTCTGATTTCATTTAGAACAAAAATAATATGCATAAAATGGCGCTACCCATTTAGCAAATCAACCAAATCCTAGACTTGATTTTCAGACACGAAATCCATCTCAAATTTTATGGCCTCTAACCATTTGGAGTTTTGACATGTCATGATACTAGTAGTTCAAAGACCTGTTACTTACCAAAGTAACTTGCAAGAATTCCGATCAAACAGATCTCTAAGCCTCTGTTTGTTGAATTCATTTTCTTTTTAAACCTACATTGGGCGTGTTCATGAGGATTACTACATGTTTCTAAAACAGTAGTTAGATCCACCTTTCCTCAATTCTCACCAAAAATTTAAATTGTGGTGATATATTAGGACTAGGTATAATAGAACTATTTGTTGCTCTACTCGAATCTAATCGAGATAAACATTTCTCCCACTTGTCATTTTAGAAAGATGATGTCTTTCCAAAAGGACACCTCTTTGAGCAACAAACAATATGTTCTCAAAAGGCTGTAGTGGGATATACCCGTTGTTTCTTCCAAAGAAACACAAATCTAATCTGTATTTGAATTTAAGGAAAAATTGACAAATTAGGAACTATTCCTATCCATAGTGATATGGAATCTTTGCACCTACTATTGACAAAGTCATGTTTAGTGTTGAAGTCACAAATAAACTAAAAAACAAATAACAAAGTTGCGGAAGATCAGCTTGACTCATCATGGACCGAATCATACATGGTAAGATTAACCCTTGAATCCGAACACACCATTCATGGTGTTTAGAATCGAGGTAATTTTTAATAATATATTACAAATATCCATAATAGTCATCAAATCAAATACTTGACTCAAAAATTTACCATCTCGATCTTGTCGAATGGTCAATAAAACTTGTCAAGTTGAATTTATATTCCATTGTGAAAAATCTTTTAACTTTCTAAAAGTTAAAGGTTTATGTTGCATAAATATAACCGTATTTATCAAAACATTTATAAATGGAATATCTAATTAAAACCACTCGAATAGTCGTACTCATTGATTTGCACAAAAGCATACAATTCAATAGCTAATTCACCAATTCCAAAAAGGTAATTTTATTTCTTTTATCATGAAACATTTGAAAATGTCTTATGACTCAAAGTCAAAAGACTCAAGAGCGTATTCCCTAGGAATAAATCAATCCATGTTTGCATGACTCGAACGACAATGCTATGTTCAACTTGATTTTCAATCATTTGATTTAGCCGTAAATTTTATGTCATAAACTTGTTTCCAAAACAAGCGAATATAACTCAATGTTCCTATGTATTGGTAAGAAAAACTATTGTTCTTTATGAGGGGAGAAACTCTCATATCTAATATAGAGTTCAAAACCACGATAAAATAACAACTATTGCTCAGATTTCAATACGTCGGTCTGACCTCTCAATTGATCAACTTCTACTTATTAATGTCTTCACATTTCACAAATGTAAGAACTCTTAATATCCGACGGTATCTAATACTTTGGTGTAGAATTTATCATTTTGAATTTATGACATAAAACTTAAATAGAAGCAATGTTTCCATTCTTCTCATCTTCCTGCTACAGAAATGTGTCTTTGCCCAACAATAGCTATTGCCACAATTGCTCATTGTTTTCAAAATAACCGTTATTTTGAGCACGTGAAACCCAACCGGTTTCTCAAATTCGATTCAATAATCGAAATTTCTAATGTCTTTTAAACCTCCATATCCTTGCGTACTCAATTAACCTAGTTATTGAGTTGCAGAACAATGTCATTAGTTTTTACTATCTAATATTAATTGCCACATTAGAAATAAGACACTCATTACAATTCTTGTCATTCGGTGATATTTTAGGTGAAATAACCATTTCCGAAAAGAAAACAGATTACTATCTCTATGATAAAACCTTTTGTTTTTAAGGAAAACACGGATTCTTATCTCTAAGATATAATCTAGCTTAATTTAATTACTTGAAAACTATTTCCAAGTCTCGACCCAGTCGAGAAAGTTATAGTCGTTCAATGCTCCTTCCCAAGGATTTAAACACAAAATAAAATCGGCTGTTGTTATATTGCAAAGTGATTAACATTTATCATACAAATAACTTGAGTTTTAAATAATTACTACTAAAGTTATTTAGCATTTTATTCAATCCAATGCCCCAAAAGAATAAAATGATTCCAAGATCCCAAATAAAGTTAGTCTAAGCCAGCTTTGGCGTGTCACCCAGACTAAACCATTCAGGTAAGTAATCCCATTACTAATTATATCCAATATAATTCCTGGTTTATAGGTTATATCCAATATCAATCTATCCTTTTGCCTCAACATCTAAGGACTCCTTACTGGTATTGTCGAGTTAACCACACTTAACTTGTAAACCCCTTCATAAGTTTACCCGTATTTATCCCAAGATTAGAAGTGATACTTCGCTTTGGCAGAACCCATCACTAATGATCTAGGGCTTAATAGGTGCTACTGGTGTGGGAAGGCAAATAAACTCAATATTATTAGGGACTTTGATTTGTTATTTGACCTAAAACTCTAGTGAACGAAAGTGAGCTAGGTTAAACTAATAAATCAAATATAAACGCAATAGATATCAAAATAAATTGCGAGAAATAAAAATGATCCTAGTATGGCCTCTAGTCCTAAATATCTAATCTTCAAAACTCGAAGGTCTTTGGATCCCATCCGCACCATTCATGCGCCTTCACCATGATTTTCCATACAACGGTCAACCTCCACTCCACAGTAATTACAATTGATGAACGGTACGCAGACCGTACTTAAATCAATAATTACAAAAATACTTAACGGTACGCAGACCGTATTTGGAATACAAAAATATATGACGGTACGCATACCGTATTTTCTATCCTAAGTTTAGGCCATACCAGTCACATCATATCATGCATAAACCATTTATTCATAAACATTCACCCACTCACTTCTAAAGTGAGTGACCCAATTTTAATATAAACAGTATATTAAATATAAACCATGCATTTAACCATTAAACACATAATAAAACCACAAGAGCTAATTAAAACATTAATTCTAAATTAATAATTAATTAACAAAAGAATTATCGATTCATTACGTTTTAGTTAAATAATTTGGAATTATTTAACAAAATTAAAATGCTTATAGAAATTATTCAACGATAATGATCCCACCTAATGTCTCATTACCCGAATCCATTTGACAACTACTTGGACTATCCAAGTAAAGGTAAATTTCTCCCACTCAAAACATGACCCATTTATAAACTCAAATAAGTCCAACTTAGTTTAAGTTTTAGAAAGAAAATTAATTAGTCCAACTAATTTATAAGAGACAAAGTCTTTGGCCATTTTACTACTATAGTCCAAGACAGTGACCAACAAGTAGGAAATACTTACTTTACTGCTTTGACCAGAACAAATCAATCAAAGAAAACTGGCCCACATTATCAAAACTCATAAACGGTCACTATGACCCATTTATTAAAGTTTTCTTTCAACAGTAAAAGCAAACCCATTCAATTCTCAGGCCGTTACAATTACAAAATGAAACGCCCAGCTCTCGATTCCTTCAACCGTCGCAACCCTTCGTCAGCCCAGCTAACTCGCCGGTCGTCGCCCAAATCCGTGAGCCCAGCCCGTTTGCACGCACACGACGAATGTCATGCTGCCCAGCAGCGTCGTTCGTCGTTCGATGATAGTCCGGCTACCGCGGTGGCTTGTACGCCTAGCGCACAACCATGCTCACCCATCTCATCGTCCGCGTACACCAACACACCACCCACGCTCATCCTATGAACGATTCAATCAAATTCAAAATTCATCACTATGATAGATTCCCCATTGTTACAGCTATGTAATACCCTTTTTAATTGACGATCCAATCTCAATTTGGGGTTGATTGATTAGGCTTTGGGTTTGAATGGAAAGTTAGGTCAAAATTGAATTGGGGAAAAATCAATTTGGGGATTTTCGAATTTCAGATTGCAAAAAATCAATCCAATTAATTTTAATAGCATTTCCGGCCAATTTCTGACAAAATTTTCGAAATGCTTTCATGTAAAATTTCCAACTTCTTTTTGCTAGATTGTTTCACTCTAATCCAATTAGTTTCAACAATTTCCAATCAAAAGAAAAAGTATTAATCAAATTAATTTGCTTCAAAAATTTTAAGATAAGCAAATCTTTAGAAATTAATCAAATAAATTTCTGGAAAAATTAGCACCATTTGTGATGGTCTTTCGAATTTTAAGAAAATAATCCAATTAATTTCATGCAGAAAATCGTTTCATCAAAACCACGAACTAATCTAATTAATCCAATTCCAAATTGTTAGGCAAGCGTTTTTCGAAATCAGGACAACATTTTTTTGAAAATTAATCCAATTAATTCTGCTAAAATTTGGCCCTGTTTGCGTAAAAACCATTTTAGAAGGTAAACGCCGGGTTGCCTTTTCTGCTCAAAACAATCCAATTATTTCGACGCAAAACCAGCTCCGTTTGGGTCTATAATTCCATGTCTTAATCTAATTAAAACTTTGCCATTTTAATTAACATACACAAATCACAATTCTACACAATATCAATTTTAGATCAAAATTAATACATGTAAGTGGCTCTGATACCACTGTTGGGTTATGGTTAAGTCTAACTTGCGGAAAACACCAAAACCTCCGAAGATCACATACATGTATTAACATGAATCTAGAGGAGATGACATACTTTTGTCTCGTGAATAATAATAATAATAATAACAGAGAAAGGACCTCAAGCGTTGCCCCTCTACCGGTATCCACACGAGACTACGAACTCAACGATCAGTCGGCTAGGACAAGAGTCGAATCACGATTATAGTGTATGTCTCACTTTTGTATAATACCTCTTTGAGAATGTGTGGCCATGTATCTCACTATGAGAATGTGATTATAAGCAAGACCAATTATCACATGATACATATATTGAGCCAAGCTCATGTGTAACGTTAATATGATCTTAATGTGGAGAATTAATCTCCCACATTAATATCATAATGGCCAACAATTAACTCCTCATAATTAGGAGAATATTCACTTCTCTAACTGACTAATCCAATTAGTCTATGTGCGACAATACGAATTCTAAACCCGTTAACCATAATTCGTATTCATAATTCGTATTCATAACGTTGACTCGGTATCAGCCTAATGTGTGTGACCCAGTAGGTTCAATTATATGTAGCAGTAGATTTACCAACCTACCAATCGTAAGCGGTCTCTAGCCAAACATTACGACTACCTAAATATAACTGAATAATTATCTCCGTAATTATACCTTTGACTATTTGACTACTTGATCGAAGGACAAACTCCTTCGGTATATGCATGGTATCAAATAATATTGGATGTTAATGTCTGTTGTGATCAGAAGATTAAGATGAAATTGTAACATCTGTCGAATATCGATCGATGAAATCTTCCATCAAGGTCTCATGGCAATCTCTGATCAATATTTGCGTCGACCTAAGTGATTTAACGTTCAGATTAAATTGAAGAATAGAAAGGTCGAGTGTTTGATGTATGGAATAAAGCAGATTGTTTGTATTAAGGTTGGAAATGATGAATACTTATTGAAAAGAAATCAAACCTTTAATGTTAATGTCATATGATGGCATTTCTGAGTTGCATTATGGTATCGTATGTTCGATGTTCTGCTCGATCATGTACTCATAAGACTAAGAAATGTCTGTCGAATATATGACATCGTACATCAGGGTCTAATGGAAATCTCTGATCAATGTTTGAATCGAGCTCAAGTGATTTCATGTTCGGATTTAACTGAAGAATACAGATGTCAAGTATTTGATGTATACATCGGAGCGTTCAGTTAGAGATTATTTGTATTAAAACGAATTGGACACAGGAAATTGCGAAAATAAAAGGAAGCCGGAATTAGGAGAAAGTATCATTGTATTCATGAATGTGTCATTCTAATTTGTAAGTATCATTCACAGACTAGACCTATACTATGCACAATTGTGATTCTGTATTCTAGTTGCTAAGAATGTTGAGCAGAGTTGCTCTGGTCTTAACTAGATGTCTAAATAAACATTCTAATACTTCATCAACTTCTTGAATTTCAGACTCTAAGGTCATTGTCTGATTCATGATCTTCTCAATGTTAATGCTTGATTTCTTCTGGCTGACGACTGATGCTAGTGTGGCATCAACAGCATCAAACTCGCTGGTGGATAATGCTTCTTTCTCGGAACTCTTGTTCATCAATTTGGAGACAACAGACCAGGTTTTGCTGGACTGTGACTTTGAACCATTGATGTAAGACAACAAGGAAGTGAAGATCTCCAGTGTTATCTGTTCGACATCTCCTTGAATGCATGCAGTTGCGTTGGACTTATCTGTTTCAAGCACATCTTGGCTGCTTTCTTGGCACTCTTTCTGGCCTTGAGGTACTCAGCGGCTTCATTGGTAATGTTCAATTCACCACTGCACCTTCTGCGAAGACCTGATTGAATGTCTTGGAGTTTCTCTTTTAACTGTTGCAATACATCTCTTGATGTGCTGCAGATGTCAAGAAGCCTTAAAGATCCATCCAACATCGATTGGATTTGTGATAGAGATTGTTGGTTAGATGGAAGTTGCAGCAACTCATCAACGCAGACATACAAATCTGTAAGACCTGTAAGTCTGTCGCTTACTGAGGCCGATTGAGAAGAGCTCAATCTGCACAACTGCTCATCGAATTGAGCTGTTACTGGGTGTGATGCCGATGGCAGACTGTTAGAACGAGCGTGGTAAGAAGCCATTTTTATTTCTTTTTATCTTTTGTTGGAAGTCAAGGAAATGTTTAGCTTGAATTCAGATTTCAGTTTGATAATTTCTCATCTTTGGCTGGTGCTATTTTACTAAAACAAGAGAAGACAGCAGAAAACTGATATGAAGTCCAATAACATGCTTTCCTGTTTAAAAAAGTATTTTGTTGTCAGTTTCCATGAGCTGTGTTTCGGATGGTCTGCTCCCACAAATTTTTGCATATGCATGCTGATAATTTAAAAAATCATTGAGTTGATAATCAATGCACCATATGCTGCAGTTGAGACTTACCCAATAAGATTCGAAGTGAGCGATACCAGCGTGTGGGTGAGCTACTGATGCGTTGCAGCAACGACATATTGTCCCTTGTACATCTAACAAAAATCTTTTTATGATCTACTTAAATCATAAAAAACTGGCTTATATATGGTGTGTTATCTGCACATGAATACACCATAACAATAGTAGTTCTTCTTGCAACTCTGTTAATTTTTATTATTAATCCTGTAAGTTGTAACTAATTCTTGCACAGCTTGTCCTATCAGATGTCCATCTGTTCATCCCATTCCTGAAAAGTTTAGAGAGGGCTTACAGTGGGTGAAGTACTCCCAAAATGGCTCAAATGTTTTGTCTTCGTTGGTATGATGTGAAAAGAAGCATCCTTGAGGAGTTGTATGGCTTCATTGATGAGTTGGTCTTATTGCCAGTTAGTCAACTACCATAGCTAAATATTGCTTGCAGCAGAAGACGTCCACTATGGATGCATAGCAGGTAGGATAGTATGTTCAGGTATCGAATCAGTTTGTTTTTTGAACATGGTGTGATTCAGCTTTGAGTTGAGAATAGTTCAGTACTCAGGTCGAAGAATAGAAGTCAGGATGGCAAAAATGGCCGGGAATCAGCAATACCTTAGAATTAGTTTGTTTTTCGAACATGGTGTGATTCAGTTTTGGGTTGTGCACTGACATCAAATAGTTCAGTACTCAGGTCGAAGAAAGTTAGTCAGGATGGGAAATTGGGAATCAGCAGTACCTGAGAATATCAGGAAACTGAATTCCTGATATATTGTTTCTGAGAAAGTGAGGGACAGTTCAGTAACCTTGGAGATGAGAAGAAAGTTTTTGTGTTATTTGTAATGTACTGTGTCGAACTTTCATGCTTCTATGGTCGTCCAGAATAAAAAGGTTGAATGACACATCAACATTCACTCAAGTTCTTTTGCTAGATTTGAGCTAGGATGGATGATTTTTCATTCATGTCATCTCATGCAGCAGGCTGTTAGCCTATTAGCTAATATAATCGGATTGAATACCATGAATAAATGAATGCTATTTCCAGTGGATAAGAAGATTGCTTGTTAAGGATGAGTTCTGAAACAGTTTCTGATCAGTGTTCCATTCTATAAAGTTTTTGATCTGATAGGATGAACACAATGACTGATGTCCTGATGTCTGAGTTTCAGCACTTACTAGAGTAACTTTGATCTGAAACTTTGTATTTTTCTTTCCGCTTCCTATCTATGTACTGCTGTTGGAACAATCCGTAAAAATGTAGCAGTGCGCTTGAAGTCCAAATTATAAACAGATTAACTAACAGATGCATAGAAAATCTGTAATAGATATAGACTAATAGCACCACGATTATGAGATTAAGGTTGTCGTGGGTTTAAATCCTCATATCCCCACCCCATAGCTTTAGTACATCACGATTGTGCGACTGAAGCTCTTGAGGTCAGGTGTCAGCTAGCAATGAGAAATACCAGTATAACAGTTCAGGCTGCAGCTGGTTTTATTGTTCAGCAACAGGGTAAACTGTTGATATGAAACCTAGAGATTGATTACAAGTTCCAAGTAAGTAGTAGAGACTGTTGCTTCAAGCTAGGAGACCATTGCCTTCATTCTGCACTAAACTTTACTTAATCTGTTCATGTTAATGTCTATCATCTTGAATTTCGTCCATTGATGCGTAAATTGTAAACATACATGGACTATTATTCATGTCAGGCAAATTTTGTTTTTTTTTTTTTTAATGTTCTTTCATTAGTGAAAAAAATCCCCTTGAAGGTTTGGTTAACTGTTAACAATTTGCATGGATAAGTTAATTGTTTTTAAAGGTCTGATCTCTGATGAATATTGAGATTGTGTTTCTCCTTAAAGTTGTAATTTGTAAGAATGTTGTGGTATTTGATGTTGGACATGAAATAAAACTCGCGAAAAATAGAAGGAACACAGAATTTGGAGAACGTATCATTGTATTCATATGTTTGTATCATTCTAAGTATCATTCACAGACTAAAGCTAAGCTATGCACATTTGATTGTGTATTCTAGTTGCTAAGAATGTTCAAAAGTGTTGCTCTGGTCTTAACCAAATGCCTGAATAAACATTCTAATACTTCGTCAAGATTTTGAATTTCAGACTCTAAGGTCATTGTCTGACTCATGATCTTCTCAATGTTAATACTTGATTTCTTCTGGCTGACGGTTGATGCTAGTGTAGAATGAACAGCATCAAACTCGCTTGTGGGTGCGACTGATGCTTCTGAAGTCTTGTTCATCAATTTGGAGACAACAGACCAGGTTTTGCTGGACTGTGACTTTGAACCATTGATGTAAGACAACAAGGAAGTGAAGATATCCACTGTTATCTGTTCGACATCTCCTTGAACGCATTCAGATGCATTGGACTTGATCTGTTTCAATGACATTTTGATTGCTTTCTTGGCAGTCTTTCTGGCCTTGAGGTACTCAGCGGCTTCATTGGTAATGTTCAGTTCACCACTGCACCTTCTGCGAAGACCTGATTGAATGTCTTGGAGTTTCTCTTTCAACTGTTGTAATACATCTCTCGATGTGCTGCAGATGTCAAGAAGCCTTAGAGATCCATCCAACATTGACTGGATTTGTGATAGAGATTGTTGGTTAGATGGAAGTTGGAGCAACTCATCAACGCAGACATACAAGTCTGTAAGGCCTGTGAGTCTGTCGCTTACTGAGGCAGCTTGAGAAGAACTCAATCTGCACAACTGCTCATCGAATTGAGCAGTGACTGGGTGTGATGCTGATGGAAGACTGTTAGAACGAGCGTGGTAAGAAGCCATTTTTATTTCGTTTAAATTGTTGGAAGTCAAGGAAATGTTTAGCTTGAATTCAAGTTTCAGTTTGATGACTTCTCTTCTTTGGCTGGTGCTATTTATACCAAAATAAGAGAAGACAGCAGGAATCTGCTGTTAAGGCTAATAACATGCTTTCCTGTTTAAAAAACTATTTTGCTGTCAGTTTCGCCATGAGCTGTGTTTCGGATGGTCTGCTTCCAAAAAATCTGCATATGCTGATATTTGAAGAATCCTTCATTTGATAATCAATGCATTATATGCTGTAGTTGAGACTCCCCCAACAAGATTCGAAGCTACAGTCGCGTTGCAACAACCACATCTTGTCTACTGTAACTTAAACCAGAATAACTTCAGGATCTTCTTAAATCATTAAAAACTGGCCTATGGTGTGTGATCTGTACACGAATACACCATAATAATAGTAGTTTTATAACAACTCCGGCCGAGACCATATAAATAATTAATTATCTACCCTGCAACTAATATATGCACATTTGTGTAAGAAGATTGCCTGCCATGAGATATTGAGTAGGGGACAGGTTGTTTATGGCATTACTATACAGCATATATTCAGGATCGCGATGGGAGATGCACGATTGTTGAAGATAATTAAGCACTAATCGCTATATAATTTAATGATTCCGCGTCTTGGCTGGAATGTTGGGCAGAAGAAGACATGGTGGAAACATAGCAGTTAAATTTGCTTAAACTATTACTAATCACAAGATTCCTTTTGTTTACTTCCTGTGTTATATATTGAGCAATGTTAGAACTATAATGGTTGTTTCTTCTTTCATCTGCAGAAGTTCTTTCCATACTCGCCTTATCAGTCACCCGTCTGGTTTTCATGCCATTGCTAAAAATATTAGGGGCTTATACCGGTTGAGGTTCAAGGATGATGTAAGAAGAAGTATCCTTGCCGGAGTTGTATGGCTGAAAATTCCAAGGATGAGTTGCTTCTACTGTCAACGACTGTAGCTACATATCAACTAGAAGACCTGTTTGGAGATTATGTTTTACGCAGATGCAAACCCAGAATATCAGTTTTGCGCGAACTGACCAACTTTTGGAGAAAAAATGAGTCAGGTGAGGTCATAGGAAGGCACTTCAACTTCTAGGTTGGAATTTGGAGAAGGAAATGCTGAGATGGAGAACGCGCAAACTCAGAACAAAACTGTACTGATACCTGTGACGGAGAAGTAGATATATATGTCTCCTTGCTGCTAAACTAAGCCCCAAATCTGCCCCTTCTGCTGCTAGCGTCAGGTGTATATTGGGACAGCGCACAACTTTATGACCTTTTACTGTTTTCAGGATGAAATTCAGTTGTTAGGTCTTTTCAGGATGCACAATTTTACTGTGTTTCATCAGGTGCAGACATGCAGTTGTTAGTGGCTACTTCTCCTTCACAAGCTAGTTGAAATTCTGAGCTTTTGTGACAAGAATCGATCTCTCAATCTCGTTCCTTTTAGGAAAGAATGATATGGGGAGCCAGCAGTTTATGTTCTTCCCTCAGCTTGCTATTAAGTTCAAGTATTTATCTTTAAGTTCGTGTAATGGACTACTTCGTAGCAAATGTCAAAAATAGGCCGTTCCAAGAAGCCATTGGTTGCTTTTGTTACAGAAATATGTTATAGGTTAAGAAAACTTGCTCTGCCAGAGGCACCAGGTACACTTTCTTGAATCTCAGACCACCTGCCCCCTGTTGATGCCGATAACCAGGGAGCGCAAAACAATATCAAGATCTTCAATATTGCTTGTAGAAGCAGCTGAGTTTTTGTCATCCTTCTGGTAGGAATAATTTGCACACAGGGGACCAACTGCTTACCTTTGATTGCGCGTTTTTTTCCAGTTATCTGCTGGATTAGCAAGAAATCTTGTAGTAGTTGAAACCTTTTTATGTTTGCTACATGCCCTGGCCTAGTAAACTTGTTAAAGACTATGTTTTGCGTATGTCTTCTCCTACCAAGTACTCCAGCTAATTTGACGATCATGATCTCATTTTATCAAAATTTACACAACAGGCTACTGTTAATTACCTCATTGTTGGATTGCATTTGCTGTCAAGATCCAAAATGATGATAACGATCACACGAAGTGTCATTCCTCATCGATTCTGCTTAATATCGAATGATCCACATGTGTTACAGAGAAATTTTTAAAATAATGTCGTGCTAACTGAACTATGCTTACCTAGTTGATCCATGACCATGATCCACATGAGTTACAAGGCAACCAATCAGTTCTACGCAGAAGGTGCAGCGGTTACATCAGTATTCCAAAAGAAGTTTCTGAGTACCAATACATCAGAAAGTGAGCTAAAAAGGTAATGAAGATGTGCTTGAAAAACATCAAAAAATCTCATCTCAGGATATAAAATGCAAATTTCATCGAGGACATGATGAAAGATGCTGGAGCCTAGATATAACATTGGATGTCTTTAAAGTTCTGGTCGCCTAACATCATTAACACAAACTAGCGGAAAACTGGTTGATCTTTGATCAGCAAACGTATCAGTCAGAACACAGAAAGGGAGGCGACAGCAGAAGTGCAGAACCAGTGATGCTACCCTGGTTACAGTCATGTGTGATGTGCCAGAAGAATTAGAATGCTTCTTTAGGCTCCAAGTTAAGACGAGAACTCTTCTAAACAATTTTATGCAACTAGATAGAAAGTCATAATTATGAACTGTACACAACATCACTATATATATATGAATGAATGTCAGTCTATACAAATTCATAGACATTTTTCGCCTTCCTGTTCTTTTCTATAATTGTGTTAGTTAATCTGTCTATAAACCTAACTTTAACCGCGCAAATAAAGGGTACAGATTATTTCAAAAGCAGCAGATTGAAATGACATGAAAAGGAGATTAAAAAGTTTCTGATGACTGATCTCCAAAAAAAGGGGTCCTGATGATAGTCACTCCTATAAATACAGAAACTCATCATACATCAGGACATCAGTCATTGTGTTTATGCTCAATACTTACACACATTTCAGTATCTGAAAAATAAGATAGCATTGATTCATTCATAATAATAATTCAGGTACTAAGTTCAACAAATTTCAAGGAACTTGAGAGAAATTGCTGAACATCAGCATTCTATAACATAGCTAACAGCAGTCTTGCCCTTACAATCTTACATGGGATGGCAGGGTTAAAAAAGTCTCCATCTGATATGAATTTAGATAAAATCTTGCAAAAGAACACAAGTGAATGCCGATGTGTGATTCAGACTTTTCATTCAAGACGAAGAACGATATAATGGAAATTCAGATTCTTTATGATTCTTAGGTTTATGATCCAGTTGACATTTCTCTGATTCAAAAAGCTCCAGACTGTATAGACTGTCAGAATTAATATTCCTCCTACATAAAACTGATGCGAGCTCTGTTACGTTTGATGATAAAGAAGCTCAAGGAAACAGTTATACTCCTTAAACTTGCAAAGACATTAGGGGATGCTAATTCCTCTTCTCAGTCAGTTCTGATAGAAAAACATAACACAAGCATTACTTTTCTGCAGTTCCATTGAAAAATAAATGAGCCAGTGTCAAAGTGGAGAGGAAGGTTCATGCAAAACGCCATTTTGAACTGTTTGGCCGAGCTCCAAATTCTCAAAAGAAGTACTACTTAAAAGCAACTTCAGAGAACCAGTTTCTGCAGGTATTTAAGGTGCTTCACAGCCACAATATAGAACCACTTACGAGAAGCAAACCTTGTCCGCGAAAAGACCTGATTAGATGTTCTGGACATGATTTCCTGCCTGCACCAAGACATCAACAATTCTTCAGAGATACATCCAGCATATTCTTAATTCAGTGCTGCTTGGCAATATTTACTGGCATTAGAAGCAACTTTTCCATGAAAGCATGCAACTTCTTAGAGCTGTGAGGGCGCGGACCTCAGCCAGTGTAAGCCCACTCAAAGACTAGATCGGTGTCTGACAAAGCGAGCATAGAATGAACTTCTGGAGATCAAATGAGAAACACCATTATAGTTGTATCCTTGATCAATTTATAATACAGGAGGTAAACATAAGGAATCTTTTCATTGTTAATAGTTTAAGCAAACCCAACTACTGTGTTTCCTCAATGTCTTCTTTTGCCCAACATACCAGCCAAGATGATCAGGAATCCTTTAATTGTGAGAGCCTAATTATCTTCATAAATCGTGCATTACGATTACAATCCTGATTATATGCTGTATAGTAATGGCATTAGTTAATAACTTGTCCCCTACAGTCCTACACTAATGTGTATACATTGCTTACAGAATATACAATCGAATATTTATATTGTCTCGGCCAGAGATGCTAGGATAACTACTATTGTTATGGTGTATTCGTGTACAGATCACACCATAACCAGTTTTTAATGATTTAAGCAGATCATTTAGTTATAAGGGTTTGATGTACAGGGGACAGGATGTCATTGCTGCAACGCATCTGTAGCTCAGCCACACGCTGGTAGCGCTCAGCTTGAATCTTGTTGGGTGAAACTCAACTACAGCATATAATTATCATATGAATGAGTCTTTCAATTATCAGCATGTGGGAAAATTGTGAGAGCAGACCATCCGAAACACAGCTCATGGAAACTGACAACAAAATACTTTTTTAAACAGGAAATCATGTTATTGGACTTCATATCAGTTTTCTGCTGTCTTCTCTTGTTTTCATATAAATAACACCAGCCAAAGGTGAGAAGTCATCAAACTGAAACTTGAATTCAAGCTAAACATTTCCTTGACTTAAAAAAAAAACGAAATAAAAATGGCTTCTTACCACGCTCGTTCTAACAGTCTGCCATCAGCATCACACCCGGTCACTGCTCAATTTGATGAGCAGGTGTGCAGATTGAAGTCTTCTCAAGCTGCCTCAGTAAGCGACAGACTCACAGGTCTTACAGATTTGTATGTCTGTGTTGACGAGTTGCTCCAACTTCCCTCTAACCAACAATCTCTATCACAAATCCAGTCAATGTTGGATGGATCTCTAAGGCTTCTTGACATCTGCAGCACATCGAGAGATGTATTGCAACAGTTAAAAGAGAAACTCCAAGACATTCAATCAGGTCTTCGCAGAAGGTGCAGTGGTGAATTGAACATTACCAGTGAAGCTGCTGAGTACCTCAAGGCCAGAAAGACTGTCAAGAAAGCAGTCAAGATGTGCTTGAAACAGATCAAGTCCAATGCAATTGCATGCGTTCAGGGAGACGTCGAACAGATAACAGTTGACATCTTCGCTTCCTTGTTATCTTACATCAATGGTTCAAAGTCACAGTCAAGCAAAACCTGGTCTGTGGTCGCCAAATTGATGAACAAGAGTTCCGAGAAAGAAGCATCAGCCGCACCCACCAGTGAGTTTGATGCTGTTGATGCCACACTAGCATCAGTCGTCAGCCAGAAGAAATCAAGCATTAACATTGAGAAGATTATGAATCAGACAATGACCTTGGAGTCTGAAATCCAAGATCTTGACGAAGTATTAGAATGTTTATTCAGGCATCTGGTTAAGACCAGAGCTACACTTTTAAACACTCTTAGCAACTAGAATACAGAATCACAAAATGTGCATAGCATAGCATAGCATAGCTTTAGTCTGTGAATGATACTTAGAAATTAGAATGATACATATGAATACAATGATATTTTCTCCAAATTCTGTCTTCCATTTATTATTTTTTTGCAATTTGCAATTCATCAAACATCAAGTAACACAATCTACAAATATTGATCAGAGATCGACATGAGACCTCCATGGATGAATTCCAACACTCAACTGATATTAACATTTCTTAATCCTATGATTTTATCACTTACATTATCATCAAACATTATATCAGACATTATACTTCTGTAATACTTCGTTGGTTTCTACAATTGTGCATTTTAACCTTAATGCAACTTAGAGATGTCATGGAATCCTATGATAGATGCCTTCTGACCGTGTCTCGACTTCTGTGTTATCAGCTGCAGGCCACATACACCTCCTGATTTTTATTATTTCAACACAACATCTTAACCTAATGGCTTACTGATCCATGCTAGCTGACTCCATGACTTCTTCAGGACAATGACGAAGTTTCTGAATCTTTTAGCCTAAACAACCTAAAAGGCGCATCCTTCACGATTTCACAGACTCCTCAAATTCATGTGTCGCCAATCTTGGAAAATCAGCCTAATCCAGTAATCCATTGACGAACTAAATCTAGAAATTCTACCAAAGCATGAACTTTTCCGGATTCTGTCAAGATTACTCGGAATACATTCTTCAGCAGCATGAATTTGAGTAAGATTTTTGTGCATAGTTCCCTATTCACTTCCAACAGAAAAAAATGTAAATTCTTTGTTCCTTTTTCATTACCATGAACTCGGACCAAAATTGCATTGGGATTTATGTGTCTCTATTCTTACACACTCTTTCTACAGGATGTTGAAATTCCAAATTGAGACAAGACGATACCAAAAGTTGGATTCGGAGGCCTGGTACCCTAATTCTGAACCTTCAACCGCAAGTTCTGTTCAAAATTTAGAAACCCTTTACCAAGTCTAGTCCCAATTTCTAAACTTCTGAAGCACGCTGTGAGTTATTCAGGGAGTTCTAAAACCATATTCACAATTACACATCTCGTATTAAGGGAAAACATGGCGTCTGATCTCAGATTCTCAGCTCCATTAGTGGTTCTTCAATTGACAGTAATTTAACCCTAACTAAACTTCACCAAGGAACATTGTGGTGTAATCTATTATGCTTTTCTTTTGGGGGATAATTCAACAAAACTTATGGAAGTATAACGCTCCAAACCTGGGTCGAAAACCATAGTAGTCATAGGCAACTTATATCGTTGCTCATTCCTTTCGAAAGGAAACACAATCTTGAATCAATAGAACTCCCCGCCTACAGCCTGATACAGGTTATATGATGTTTTGTGATAAGACTTACACTGTCACCTTTACCTCTGATTCTCTGAACCTCGTCGACTGCAGAGTCTATAAATTGCTCTATATATGATCAGTTGTTTCAATTTCCTCGTATTCCCAAGCATTGCTAATTTTTATCTCGACTCCCTTTCTTCGACCCAAGCACTAAACTAATCAATGTCATAACAGAACTGAACATAGCTTGTTTGGGAAAAATCTGATTCCTTGATCAGATGTTCTGATGATATTCTGCCTCCATCTTACCAACGAAGAGTCGAAGGGACAAAGACTAAAGATTTTGAGCCATTTTGACAGGACCTGAACCAGTCTGAGCACCTATATTATTGAGAAGCCGCGGAATGGAGTCCTGCAGAGCCAAGAAGAAACAACCATTTTAGAGTTATATCCTTGATCAATATATAATAAAGGAAGGAAACATAACGAATCTTATAAATTACAAATAGTTTAAGCAAATCCAGCTACTGTGTTTCCACGATGTCTTTCCTCAGCCCAACATCCCAGCCAAGACGCGCAATCCTATAATTCTAATTAGTGCTTAATTACCTTCATCAATCGTGCATTATCTCCCATCACGATCCTGATTGTATGCTGTACCGTAATGTAATGCCATTAACAACTTGTCCCCTACTCAATATCTTCTTGGCAGACAATATTCCTACACTGTGTGCATACATTAGTTGCAGGATATATAATCAAAGGATTATATTCTCCCTGCCAGAGTTGCAACGAAAACAACTATTGTTATGGTGTATTCGTGTACACATCACACCATAGGCCAGTTTTTAATGATTTAAGCAGATCATTTAGTTATATGGGTTTGATGTACAGGGGACAGGATGTCGTTGCTGCAACGCATCTGTAGCTGAGCCACACGCTGGTAGCACATAATGCATTGATAATCAACTGAATGACTATCTGCCAAAAATTATGGGAGCACAGCAGCAGACCATCTGAAACATAGCTCATGGTGAAACTGACAACAAAATATTTTTATAAACAAGAAGCCATGTTCTTAGACTTCATATCAGATTCCTGCTGTCTTCTCTTGTTTTGGTATAAATAGCACCAGCCAAAGAAGAGAAGTCATCAAACAGAAACTTGAATTCAAGCTAAAAATTTCCTTGACTTCAAAAAAAAAAAAACGAAATAAAAATGGCTTCTTACCACGCTCGTTCCAACAGTCTTCCATCTGCATCACACCCAGTCACTGCTCAATTCGATGAGCAGTTGTGCAGATTGAGTTCTTCTCAAACTGCCTCAGTAAGCGACAGACTCACAGGTCTTACAGATTTGTATGTCTGCGTTGATGAAATGCTCCAACTTCCATCTAACCAACAATCTCTATCACAAATCCAATCGATGTTGGATGGATCTCTAAGACTTCTTGACATCTGCAGCACATCGAGAGATGTATTGCAACAGTCAAAAGAGAAACTCCAAGACATCCAATCAGTGCTACGAAGAAGGTGCACTGGTGAATTGAACATTACCAGTGAAGCAGCTGAATACCTTAAGACCAGAAAAACTGCCAAGAAAGCAGTCAATATGTGCTTGAAACAGATCAAGTCAAATGCATCTGAATGTGTTCAGGGAGATGTCGAACAGATAACAGTGGACATCTTCACTTCCTTGTTGTCTTACATTAATGGTTCACAGTCAAAGTCCAGCAAAACTTGGTCTGTTGTCTCCAAATTGATGAACAAGAGTTCCGAGAAAGAAGCATTATCCACCAGCGAGTTTGATGCTGTTGATGCCATACTAGCATCAGTCGTCAGCCAGAAGAAATCAAGCATTAACATTGAGAAGATCATGAATCAGACAATGACCTTAAAGTCTGAAATTCAAGATCTTGACGAAGTATTAGAATGTTTATTTAGGCATCTGGTTAAGACCAGAGCAACTCTTCTGAACATTCTTAGCAACTAGATTAGAAAATTACAATTGTACATACAATGAAATGATACAAACAATATGTGAATGAAAGATATACATCAAACATTTTTGATACCATATATACTTCTCCAAAACTTTGTTCTTTTATATATAATTATGCATATCCAAATTCAAGCCTTGGCCTGCTAAGATTAACAAAAACATCAGCAAAAGTTGCTGCTACTTTAATCTCAAAAACATCTTTCCAAGCTCGCTCCATCAGTCACTAGTCAGTAGAACAACAGAAGAAACTTTTACTCGAGAGTCAAAAATTCATGCCTTGAAAAAACTTTACATTTCGTTCTCACTTTTCACGGCCACTCTGAGTATATAGCAGGCATCAGTAACGTCAAAAAAAAACCTTCAATTTAGCCTTGTAACTGTTCAAAAAAATCAAAGGCCGTATTTAATTTAATTTAATTTAATTTACGGGTATTTAAAAGAATACGAAAGCACATACTAGGTACCAACCGGAAAATTCCCAAATTTTTGACGAAAAGATCAAAACTTAAGAACAACATAACAAGTTGGTCACAGGCACTGCGCAAACAAAATCCACACCTTAAGTTACCAACTGGACTCGTAAAGCATTTGAACGAATCCCATAAAAATTAAAACCACATCGATAATGGATACGGAGTATGAAATTTCAATATTAACCTAAAAAAAATAATCCATATGAAGTACTCCGTATATAGATTTCCCTATAGAATTTGAAGCTTTGTTTTTTTTTTATTTCTTTTTCTGGTGAAAACGATCTAAAATCTAGTTACGGAGTATGTTGTTGCAGCTACAAAATCCGCAGTTTTGTCAAAATAATCAAAATACTCGGTGATTTTACTCCAATTTTCAGTTGACCGTTAAAACCCTGAAAAGCCACCTTCAATAGGGTTTCTCCGCAACCTGCGATCCTCTCTCTCTCTCTCCCTCCAACAGAAGAAAATGGCGTCAAACGGAGTCGACCCGACCCGAATTCTCCAAGAGCTCGACTCCATGAAAGCTCAAAAGCGTGACCTTGAAGCTCGTATCTCCGCTCTCGAATCTCAGCTTCGTGGAACCTCTTGTAACGACGGCGCGTGTCCTCCAATCTCCGCCGCCCAATCCAATTTCGCCGGTCACTCTCTGCCGTCCGATGCTATTTACCGTTACAGTCGTCATCTTTTACTCCCTTCTTTCGGCGTTCAAGGTTTCCCCCCTTTCTTTTTCTTCAATTCTTTTTAGTAATGATTTTTTTTTGTTTAGCTTCAATTTGAAGTTTGTTTGAATGCTTTGATTACGTGATTGCTGAAATTGATGTTTTGGAAATTGAAACATTTGTCATAATGTGTAGAAACTATTGAGTAATTTGTGATTATATGTGAAATTTTGCTGACTGTGGATAAAAGTATCAGTTTGTGGGATAATCAATTGAGTTTGTTAACTCGGCCTCGATTTCGTGCTGTTCAGTTTAGTTCCAATCAGCTCCCATTCTGCTTCAACTCAGCTGCATTCGGTTTAGGGTTGAAAGTTAGGAATTTATCGAATTAATCAAATTCGGCGTTAATATTCACTCGTATCTAATAAGCAAGGGTGATGATGGAGTGAAATGGGGCATAATATTATCCGAAAGTTGGTGGTAGTTCTGCATTCGTTTTATCTAAACCCTAATAGCTCAACTTCGCTTATTTCAACTTAGGTTAGCTCCTTTTAGTTCACTTTTGAATTAGGTTTATTGTTAAGAGTTTAAGATTCGGTATTCTTTGGATTTGGACTATGGTGGAATAAAGCAAACTGGCTCACAAAATTGCTATCACTTCTTGAATTCTTGCATTGTGAAGTAGCAGTCCATTGGTGTGGTTCTCGGTGCAATATTCATAATCGGTTATCCGGGAACAGCCTCTTTATGTTTTTAACATAAGTGTAAGGTTGTTGGTTGTATATGCGACCTTTGATTTTTTTATAAAGTGCGTGATTTGAATTTATACATAATGTTAGTCGATTAGCCAAAGTTTGAGTGAGGAACTATGTGATTAGACGAATGATGTTTCACTGAAGTGACAGAAAAGGTAGTACAGGAACTCTGAACTGTTGTGACAGTAAAACAAGGGAGAACTTAACTAGATTAATGGATTACTCGCTACTTAGTGCTCACGAGGAACTTATTGGAGTTGATAGTGAAGTCCATATCTCTAAATTATCTGATTCTTAGGGAGACTAGTGATCCAGGTAACTGTCTCTCAACATGGTCACAAGCTCTCCTAGACTCACAAGAGATGAAAAAGGCTTGATAAAAAAACAATTCGAGGTTTTTATTTCTGGAAAACTATCTGCTACTGCATAAAATATCAGCTAATTAAAGACTTAAGAGGCTCACAACTTGAGCTCTTTTACAGTGCTTTATCTCTTCAGCTAAGGTAGAAAACAGATTTGACAGTAATAACAACAATGCCAGACATGTACCAAAAAAATGCAAGAGGGGCACCAAAATGATGCCAATGCAACCGATATAACAAAAAAAATAAACAGCTCCTTCCTTGGCTTTTTCCCTGGCTGAATTTGATGCTTGGATAGTTGGATAAAATGAGCTATTTGCTAGCTTTCTGTAGGCTGAAGTATTCACTTCTCCTCCCTTGGATGTGCAGTGAACTCGAGTTTGGTAAAAACAAGATGGACAAGTCTGATTTCTGCGTAAAAAGCAGAGTACTTTATGACCACAAGATAATCACTGAAACAATCCTTTTTATGTCTTCTTTCCAAGCTGTGAGGCTGTTTATCACCTTTGATATTTTGGGTTCATGATTCTGGTATCACACCGCACAGCTATCTGGGTCTTCCAAGATTGTATATACTGTTAGCTTTGAGCATTCTGATTCGGAATGTGAAAATTTGAACTTAATTGCTTATCATGAGTTTTAGTAATTGAGATAATTGAAAGGAGTTTTTATATGGAACAGAATCTTAATATTTGGCTTAATTTCAAGGTAATGATTGTGCATTTAAGCTGTGAATGTTTTTACCACAGAATATCTTGTGAAGATCAAGGTTGGCATAGTGGTTAGGAAATCAACGTGCCTGGGATTGTCCCGAATCCTCATTTCGCACCCCTTAGCATTAATGTTGAATGCCTACCCTTTTCCATATGGTTATTACATGTTATTGACGTTTTGGGGCCTTGTTGCTTTTGGTCTTCTGTATATTTGACCTTCAGTTGATAGCTTTAAGTAGTTTTCTCTGGACAGAACTCAAAGAAGTGTCTAAGTATATGCTTTCCTGTACTTCTCAAGCTGTCAAGAGGCCAGTGGGACTCTGGCGAAGCAAAAATTAAGACCATGTCTTTGCTAAATGCTAGAATTTACGTATATTGATAGGTGGATTGACTTTGGAATGCTTCATAGTTCATTCTTGGGGATTTTTATCTTCTGTGAATTATGAGATTTTGTTTCTGATTCACTAGTTGGTTTCTGTAGGGCAGTCAAATCTGTTAAGATCATCGGTGCTGGTTGTGGGAGCTGGAGGTTTGGGGTCACCTGCTCTATTATACCTTGCTGCGTGTGGAGTTGGTAAGATGTCTTCGCTACTGGAAACTGTAAAACACCTATGAAACATTATCTTGAACCCTCTGGGCTTTATACTGCTAAAAGATTTTTTTAAGTTTTGCCATACAACAATCTTTCCTGAAAGACGAAATATTCAATGGAATTGACATATTTTTTGGATCACCATTCAGGTCGAATTGGTATTGTTGATCATGATGTGGTGGAGCTAAATAATATGCATAGACAGGTTAGGTGCTTGATTTTGTTCTTTGTCAACCACTTGTAATTCCAGATTTGTTATCTTGCTTTGAATATATTTGAATAGTATAAGCAATATCGATATTTAGATTTTTTTTTTTTTTTTTTAATCTCAGGTTATCCACACTGAAGCCTATATTGGCAAGTCCAAAGTAGAATCTGCTGCTGCTGCTTGTCGCTCGTTCGTAACTTGTTTCTCAATCTTTTTTTTGTATCTTTCCTTGGCTGTTATATTATTGCAGAATCTTCTTTCATGTTAATGCCACTTCATCTTCTTCCCTTACCCGCTGTTGATATTTCTTTCAGCATCAACTCCACAATTGAGATAATTGAATATAGGGAAGCATTACGAACATCAAATGCTTTGGAAATCTTCAGCAAGTATCCTCTGCCATATTAACTATTAATTTTTAAGTAGTTAGTTCTTTAATCAAAAATTTTAGTTACTTTTGTTTAGTCATGGGAAATTCCTTAATACACCTTCTTCCAGATATGATTTGATAATTGACGCAACAGACAATGTTCCAAGTCGATACATGATCAATGATTGCTGTGTCGTGTTGAAAAAGGTAGACATCCTTTTGTTACGTTGTATCTGAAAGTCTTAGACCAGTCTTAAAAAGGATAGAAATGCTTTTGTTAGTGTAGAACTTAATACGTGTTCGAAAATATTAACTAGCAATGATGGCAGTCTTAGGTACTTTCATGTAGGACGAAACATGATATGTTCTTTGTATTATCGGTCTAACCTTGGTGTTACGTGCATGTTCATGTGATATTGGCCTTGACTCTTTAACACTTGTTTCACTTCTGCTTTTTCCTTGTGCAGCCACTTGTATCAGGGGCAGCCCTAGGATTTGAAGGGCAGGTATTCTCAATTGCTTGTGCAATTATTACTGTGTTTCACTTAAGCTATCATAGTTTGCTAGACCACATATAGCTATGGCCTTTTAACAGAGTATAATTGCTCACAGCTAACTGTTTACAATTACGAAGGAGGCCCATGCTACCGATGCCTATTTCCAACACCGCCACCAATGTCAGCATGCCAAAGATGTTCTGACAGTGGCGTCCTTGGAGTAGGTGAGTTGATCAAAATGCATTTCTATCCTGCATATCAAATTTTCCTTGATCGTTTGTCGACCTTTGCATGTAGTCCTAGTTGCTTGGAGCTGTGTTTTCATGTATTCTTACCAAATATTTGCTGAATGGAAACACCGGGGCCCTGCTTAATCATTATCTAGATATGTTCATTGGATTTCAGTCTCGGTATTCAGGATTCTGCTATTCTATATTTTTCTTTGTAAAAATATACTCTGTATATATTTGTTTTATGATCAGGTTAGCTGACCCCAAATCATTTTGGGACTAAGGCCTGGTGGTGGTGGTTGTTTGATGTTGTTTACAGTCCTTAGCTTTCACATTAAATTTATTATTGTTCCTTTGTACCACTTTTAAGCTAAGTGGCATATATTGATAATTGTATCTTATCATTTTCCTAATGTCTACAGTTCCTGGCGTTATCGGGACTTTGCAAGCCTTAGAGGCTATAAAGATTGCGAGTGTTGTTGGTGAGCCACTTTCTGGTCGGATGCTTATATTTGATGCCTTGTCCGGAAAGCTTCGTGTGGTATACTATTCTTTTCTTTTTCATTCAATATTGTGTGCAATTGAAAGTTTTAAAGTTCATCATTTTCATTGAGATGCCTGTGCTTCTCTGTAAAAAAAGTCTAATGCAGTAATGCTAGTCTCAAGAAATTATTCATTTCCAATGAAGGCAATTTGTTGGTTTTGGAACACAAGTCGATTACGAAAGATGGCTCACTAAACTATGTGTGTTTCTATTATTTGGAAATAATCGCAAACAATGTTTCTATGTTTTCTGCATATTGGTAAGGCTGCACACATTCAACTCTGCTCGCCATAGACGAGGAAGTCTCAAGTTAATCTATATCCTAGATTGTTTTCAGTTCACTTCGTTTCTATTCTTCCTATGCAAATTGTAATATTTCATTTCATTGAAGGTAAAACTAAGGGGGCAATCACCACAATGCAAAGTTTGTGGAGAAAAAGCGTCATTCACCCCTGAAGAGTTCAAAGGATTCGACTATGAGAAGTTCACTCAGACTTCCTTGTCTACTGTAAGATATTTTTCTAAATCAAATTGTTGTTCTGAACTTACATTTGCCTCTTGTGGTTATTTTTTTTTTCCTTTTTGTTCTGATAGAAATTCCTAGCATTTACACACGGCACTAAGCTTTTATGGATTTTACATTTAGCATCTATATTTTCACAGATAAAATATGGTTTTCGACTTGCCACTTCACTCTTAAATCCTAATCTAGTTTCATTGGATTGAGAAGTTGCAAAACCTAGAGCATTTCTCATTATCTATACTCTTCGTTGTGGAATCGAAGGGAGTAAAACCTTTTATGTCCATTGGAATGATGTGCATGTTGCTCTTGGTTTTGATGTCAAGTGATACAAATACGATAAACTTCACACCAATTGCTTGCTATTGGGATGTAAAAAAAGAAAAGTTTCATTTGGCCTCTCTGAATGCAGGCTCCACCAAAGTTGAAACTTATACCAGAAGATTCAAGAATAAGCTGCAAGCAGTACAACGAGAAAGTTATCAATGGAGAGGCGCATGTGTTGATCGATGTACGGCCAGCTCACCATTTTGACATAATTGCATTGCCAAAATCCTTGAACATCCCACTTGCAATCTTGGAGTCCCGATTGCCTGAGATATCTACTGCTCTGACGGAAGAGGAAGCCCGTAAGGGTGTCTCAAGTGCTCAGCTATATACTGTTTGTAGAAGAGGTAATGATTCGCAAAGAGCTGTCCAAGTACTACAAAACCTGGGTTTCACCTCGGCCAAGGACATAGTCGGAGGAATAAGTTCATGGGCACAGGAAGTAGATCCCAACTTCCCCGCTTACTGATTATGGAATGTTTTTTTTTTTTCTCGTGTCGAAATTTGGCAAGTTTTTGTACGAGTATTAAACTGTAATACAAAGTTACTATTACACGTCAAATTAGATGGGTTTTTCTTCCTCCAGAGTTACGACTTCCAAGTTACACCATCTTATCATCTGATTATATGAATGTAGTTTGTGCCCTGAACATTAAGGAGTGTCCGGCTCAATTTGTGTCGAACTTATTATGCAATTTGTGAAGTAAAACTAGAAACATCTCTACATCAAAAAGGGACGACTATCGCCCGATATTTAGTTAAATCAAAATTTCTAGCTACCCTCAAAATCAGTGACTCGAAAACAAGCATAGGAAACAAACCATGCTTGTTATGTTGTTCTAATCAACTAAATTCCGAAACCCTTCTGAAATCTACGCTCTACCAGCCGAGAAGCAAAAGCTTCAAAAGAGCCATACGGATATAAAGACCATTCTTCGCTTGTCTAAAATAGGCGGCTCTTGGGTCTTCATCCACGTCTACAGTTATCTGCATTAAACAAAATAGATCATTAAGTTGAGACGAAGGCCAAGGCTCAATGGCTTTAGGGGTCAAAGTTCTTATGGTCACCTCATCAAGTCGCGGTAGAGGATGCATGACTACAGCATGCTTCTGCATTGCATTCAACACATCACGATCTACTATGTATTTTCCTCTTGCTGCTTCATAAAGGTCATTCCTTTCTCCAAATCGTTCACGCTGTATACGAGTCTGATAGACTACATCACATCTAGAAGCTACTTCCTTCAAGTCAGCACTTTCTTCCCATTGAACATTCATAGAAGTCAGGTACTCCTTTATGTCATCCTAAAAAAACAAATAGGTTGCAAAACCTTAACGATCTGAACCAATACATAGTACATACTTACATCAAGGAGACAAGTGAAAAATTTAAATAAAAAAAAAAAATTGAACTTTCAATCAATTTACATACCTTCATTTTCACCACCTCAGGCGCAACTAAGTAAATCTTAACATCATTATACTTGGCAAGCAGATATGCCAGCGACCGCACAGTTCTCCCATTAGCAAGATCACCAACCAAGGCAACATTTATGCCATCTAACTTCCCTATCTCTCTTTCAATTGTGTACACATCTAACAGAGCCTGTATTCCCAGAAGAAGAGGTTAGAGCACAAACCTAGCCATAATAACCAAACAATTGTGTTGCCTAAGAAGGCTCATGTCTGACTATATAGCATCACAAACTCAGCTTCCAATGACCTCAAAAGAAAAAGTACGCAGCTTGCAACGTAAAGAAAGTTGCTGCTTCACTAATCAGTATTAACACTGCCGGAATAGCAATACCGTATAGGCTAGTTTCCAAACTTATTCTAATTGATGTCTCTGAAATGAAAATCAGGACAATGGTAAGATGTATAGGCAGAGTACCAGTACTCATCCAACGCATTATCTCAGAAGTTGGCGAAAACAAAGTTTGCTGGGGCAAAAATTATCATGTGCATCAGCTGACACTCACTATGTCACTAGTCTTATCCAAGACACTAGACGTTTAAAAGATTAATAATAGCATTAGCCATTAGCACAAACCTGACTTGGATGCTGTCCTGGACCATCTCCTGCATTTATAACAGGAATTCCAGCTGTTGTAGCAGCCCTTCTAGCAGCACCACTTTCAAAATGCCTCATCACAATTATATCCGAGTACCCTTCAACTGTTCTGATAGAATCTGTAAACGAAAGCTACTTAGTTAAAACCAAACCCCTAAATGATTATTACAACAAAGCAAATACTAGAACATGAACGACAACTAAGAAGTAACAATCATGCAAAATACTAGAGATATTTACCCTCAAGGGTCTCTCCTTTGGCTGCAGAAGAGAACTCCCTGGCATTTTCAGTCGTCAAAACCTCCCCGCCTAGCCGTTTCATAGCAGATTCAAAAGAAAGTCGTGTCCTGGTCGAAGGCTCATAGAACAAAGTAGCCATCAAATACCCTTTCAGAATCTGGCTACCTGGTGAGTTTTTCTCCACCTTCTCCATCTGCTTAGCGACTTCAAATATGGCACTTAGAGTTTCCCTATCAAACTGCTGAGCTTCGATAACATCATCGAGTTGGAATTTCTGGCCCGTTGAGAACCCACTTGTATTCTTAACCCCCACCACATGGCACGGAACCCCCCTGCGCGAGTCTTCACCATTGGACTCCAATTTCAATGGTTTTGCACTAAACGAAGACCCTAACGAGAAGGAGCCAGCAGATGCCTGAATTCTAGAACAACTAACCAACTTCTTGCTACAAAACCCCGAACAACCACTCATAAGACCCTGTCGTGACCTCATCACCTTGGCACCTATAGCACCATTTGCTGAATACATGTTGATTGACGAGGAAGCTGCCATGGCAAGAACGAAATCGCTACAACCTCACTGTCCCTAAAAACACATTAAAAACCCAACAAATTTCTTATAGCAAGATCATGTAAAAGTGAAACATTTCAATGTCACGACGACAGAATTCAAAAGGCGCAACCAAAGCTTAAATCTTTCATACCAAATCACCATAACATTCAACTCACAACCAAGAATCATTAACTAACACAAACACCATAACAATCGTAATTGGGAAGTCACAGGGCAAAAATAATAATATGCACCAACTAATTCCGAAAATGATTTGGGGTCGGCTAACATGAATCATCGTCTGAATACACGACATAACAATTGTGAAGGGGAAATTAAAGAGCATTTCTAATGTAATAAAATTCGACAGCTTTACATTCAAGTTTAAATGCAATAAAATGGTACCCAAAAAACAAACCGACCAAACAATTTTCACATGGAAATTGGTGAACAATACATAGATTATTAATAGCTTAATTACAAATTTCAGATAAAAACCACATAGGTTTAAAATAAAAATAAAATAAAATAAAAAGAATAAAATTATCCACAACCCACAAAATAAAAATAACATGCTCATCATGCTCAGAAGAACCCAGAAATATAATTTAAAAATGAGAGGGAGAGAATCACCGTAGTCGGCGGCGCCGGAGAGAAAAGTGCGGTGGAAGACGGATGAGGAGAGGCGGCGGCCCGGTGGGCAGAGATGAGAAGAGAGAGTGAACAGAGTGAGGGAGAGAACACCGAGTTAGGGATTTTGTATATTTTATTTTGTTCTTTTTTTTTTTAATATTATAATAAGGGTTTTTGGTCGAACCACACCTATTAAAACTAGAATTTTGTAAGACTCCACCTATTATATTTTTTTTTTGTCAAACCACACCTATTAAAATCATTTTCTTTGTTAGACAACACCTTATATTAACTTCCGCCTTTCATCTATCCACCGCCGCCACTTACCCACCCACTGCCGCCGCTAGCCACCGCCCCTAGCCACCTATTGCTGCCGCTAGCCACTTCACTACCACCACCACGAATTTTTTCCCCCCAAATTTGATTTTCTTCTCCAAAAATTTCCCCAAAATCGATTTTTTGTATGTAGGGGGAAGAAATTCGAATTTGAGGGGGAAAAATTTGTGGTGGTGGTAGTGGGGAGGCTAGCGGCAGCAATAGGTGACTAGGGGCGGTGGCTAGCGGCGGCAGTGGGTAAGTGACGGCAGTAGATGGATGAAAGGCGGACTTTAATATAAGGTGTAGTCTAACAAAGAAAATGATTTTATTAGGTGTGTTTGAACAAAAAAATTTATAATAGGTGTGGTATAACAAAATTTTAGTTTTAATAAGTGTGGTTCGACCAAAAACCGTTATAATAATATATAGAGGTTGCACACAATCGGCATTGGTCATAAGAAATAGAGGAATTCCATGATCGTTCGGCTTGCTTTGGGTCCGTTATTCGTTCTCAACAACAATTCATTTCAAGTACTGTTCGGATAATGAAACCTAAAAAAATGCATGGTTTTTTCGATTTTGCGTGGTTACCAACTTACCCCTAATCGGATATAAAAGTTAGAACGAGATATGAAAAAAGAGGGAGGGAATAAGCGTAGCCAATAGGGGTGTTCACCCGTCTAAACCTGGACTGCATCGACCAAAGACCGAATCTATTGGAAAACGAGGACCGAAGACTAGATCGAATGTATAAGGACCGTACCCGGACCGGACAGGAGACTCTCCTACTCTCTTCCCTCCTTATCTTTTCTTGCTTTTGTTAGTTTGTACTCCCTCTAGCCCAGATTAAACTTCTCGCTCCCTTTTGTGCACTTCGAAAGGGAAATTAATAAATAATTTTTAATGATTCATTTAGCAAATACTCACTCTTACCCAAAGAGATTTTCTTGTTTCTTTTTGCAGTTTTGAGTTGCCATGTTGAGAGATATATTTAGACCAAATGAATAGTTCACTTGCTTTATAAATTAGTAAGTATTTCATCATGCATTGCAGTCAACCAACTCTACTTGATTTCAAAGTAAACGGATCTTTCATTTAGTATACAAATAGTCCCCAACATGGCAACTCAAAACTGTACAAAGAAATAGAAAAATCTTTTGGGTAGAAGTAGTATGTTTAAAAGCTAATTATCACCAACATTTTAATCCTTAGGGAAGTTTAATCTGGATTGAAGGGAGAATTTCGCATCATAGTTTTGAGTAGGAAATGCTCATGTAGATATACAGTTGGGAAGGAAATGTAGATCATCTCTATACCATTTCTAAAATCATTCGGCGCACTATTCCAATTAAATATCTCAATTATACACAAAATAAAATCACAAAATAACAAATCAAATTAAAAGCCAATCTAATTGCTAAACAAAAACCCAGAAAACCCCATAATTTTACAAGTCAAAACGATTAAAAACATAGAAAACAAATTAAAACTTAAACTTGAAGAGTGAAGTGACGACTGACGAGAGTCCGAGACTTACGAATGACGAGAAATCGCCGGCGTCCGCTGATTTTGCGGCGAGAAAGTGTCGACGACGGCGGCAAAGTGATGTGAAGAGTAGAGAGTAGACGTGATGCTGCTCGGGAAGGGGTCAAGGGGGGGTTTCACATTAGGGATTTCTTTTTTTTATTTTTATTTTTTTAAATGAATATCACAACTCGGTTTTCGGGTTTTAGACCGGACCAGCCGGACCCGAAAATCAAGGATCGAGGGCCGAACCGATTGAGTCTTGGTCGGTACGGGTCTTTATTCGGCTCGGGCTGGTTTATGAACAACCCTCAAGGGTAGGTGCCCCGGAGAGAAGCGTAGGCATGGGGTTAATGTCATACTCTGTATTGTGAAGGAAAGACTATTTAACACTTCAATCCTTCAATCACAAGTATATTAACAATTTGGTCAAATTTATTGATAGACTTATGGAAGTACAATTGCACGCTAATGAAAATATTGTGTCGGAAAGAAATGGAGAGGGTGTATATGCTAATGAGAAAAAAATAAAATTTAACATAAATGAAGTGTGTTTTTTTAGAGTAATTTTAAGGTTCTTGACAAGTACCGCAAAGTACAATAAGAGACATCATCTCAACCATCCATAATGTTGAAAATCAATCTACACTATCCATTATTTTTATTTAGACATGTTTTATAAATTATATTGTAAATAACCAAAAAAATTAGAAAAAAAATGGTTAAATACATTTATTTAATTTTTTATGCTTATATATATACCTTGTACAAACTATATCTAATATAATTTGATAAATTTTTCCTTTTAGAAAAATTTATTAAGTTATTTAAAAATAATTTAGTATAGTGTTTTGCGGTACTTGTCGAGCACCCTAGAACTCCTCGTTTTTTTATAAGCACTCCATCGTAATAGTCGCAAAACAACTTCATGTTGACTAAGAGAATACACTTACATTTCTATTATTACAACAAAAACACAATTGTAGGCATTTTTTATTTTTATTGCAACTTACTACCCTAGCCAATAAATAAATTAAATAACTACAACAATACGTACTCAAAATACATCGACTTAACATTTTTTCTTTGTTTGATGGTAGCAAGTAGCAACTACAAACTAAAAGTACAAGAACAAACACAAATGCAACTACAAAAACAACACACTAGCACAAAAACAACACTTGCTCTAGAAATGGCCTTGCATGTCCGAAAATATATATCTATGATGGAACATCCTAATCCCTTGACTCATTCAGTAGATCCTCCTAACTTGACTGCATTGATGATTGCGGACGTGCGGAATTGGGAGAAAGTGGAGCTCCGGATGCGGGAGGTAAAGGAACTCCAGCACCAGGAGGAGGAGGAAGAGGAAGAGGAACACCGCCTCCTCCAGGAGAAAGAGGAACTTCGGCACCACCTGGAGAAAGAGGAACGCCTGCACCACTAGGGGGAAGAGGAGATCCAGCTCCACCAGGAGGAAAAGGAACTCCTGCTCCCGGAGGAAGAGGAACACCGACACCGCCAGGAGGAAGAGGAACTCCTGCGCCTGGAGGAAGTGGAATCCCGGCACCACCAGGAGGAAAAGGAACACCTCCTCCTCCAGGAGAAAGAGGAACTCCAGCACCCGGAGGAAGAGGAACTCCAGCACCACCTGGAGGAAGAGGAGCTCCTCCTCCTGGAGGAAGAGGAACACCTGCACCACCAGGAGGAAGAGGAACACCTGCACCACCAGGAGGAAGAGGAACTCCTGCACCACCAGGAGGAAGAGGAACTCCTGCTCCTGGAGAAAGAGGAACACCGGCACCACCAGGAGGAAGTGGAATTCCTACGCCTGGAGGAAGTGGAACCCCGACACCACCAGGAGGAATAGGAACTACTACGCCTGGAGGAAGTGGAACTCCGGCTCCAGCTCCAACTCCAACTCCTGCTCCCCCTCCCACTCCGGCACTAGCTCCACCTCCACCTCCACCTCCACTTCCGCCTCCGCCGCCTGGAGGAAGAGGAAACAGAGGGCCGGGCAATGTTGGGGGGAGTGGGAAAGGACCAGCGTAACCACATAATCCAAGTGAACATGGCCTTCCCGGTGGACACCTATTCAAACATCTACCACAATTAAAAGGGTTAGTGTTAAGATCAACGCAAGTCCCGCTACAACATTGCCATGTAAACGGACACCTAACACCACAAAATCCGCAATTCATAGGGTCAGATGTTATATCAATACATCGATTCATACAACATAGCCGTCTAGGCGGAAATTGTCCTAACGAACAAATCCACGGCCTGTTCCAACACCCTCCCGCCTGTGCTTGGGCGCGAGGGTTCATAACTCTCTTAAGCCATGGCGACGATGTTGTGTTGAGGTCGTTGGTGACATTGTTGAGCCCTGCATCAATTCCCTCTAGCATAAGCCAAAGTACTACCGATAGAAAAGAAGCGCACGCTAAACTCTTCATAATTTTTTTATTGTAGTTGCATCAAGATTGTTTCATGAATAGAATAGAATAATATTTGCCATGATTTATATACAGTGTGACACCATCCTTTACACATTTAGCCGCGTTCATGTTTTTCGTACGTAGTTGATAAGAGCTCATATTTCTCGTGGATGTGATGCGAGGGAATTTATGTTTTAACATAACTAATTAATGTTCATTTCTAAAAGAAACCATAAGCTCTTTTCTTGTTCCACTACACAATTTTTGTTAAGGTGTTGAAAAGCTGGCATGGTCGGCTGCTGGTTGTTAAGCAAAACTGCAAAATAAATGCTTGCTGAGCTTTTAATCTTTTGCCATACATGAGTTTATTGTTTCTATATATGTGCTCCCTTGAGCGACATCACGACTAATTTCCTAAGAAACTTCTATTTTATTGGACAAGTTATTTCCATCAATAAAATAAATAATTAATAGTATTGGCCGGACAACTGCTAGAAAAATAAATAAATAAATTGATTATTATTGTTGTCAAAAGAAAAAAAAATAGAATATGTTGTCCATCTACAATTCATGACGTTACGTTATTGCGGAAACTTTTTGAGAAAGAGATTTGTCGTTTTATATGTTCTATTTAGCTCGAGTTTGTAGGGTACGCAAAAGGAAATAATCTTATTGCATCTGTGCCCGTTCCCAAAGGCCAAAGCTTAGTATCAGCGAAGAAAACCACTTCAAAATGCTCAACTTGCATTCTGTTGCAAGAACAACATGATTCGCATACTAACATATGTTTGGCACCACACAACTACTTTGGCATGAACGAAACAACAGGACTTGCCAGCCTTTCAACGCTTCACAGTAGGATTCACAGTAGGATCGTAATCTATGACAGCGCGGTGCAAGACCGACCCGTCAGCTACAAGCACGGTCTTGAGACTTGGGAGTCGGATGTTCACAGTCTAGGATGATCAACAGAAAGAAAAGAAACGATATTCAGGAGGTAGTATGGTAAAAGGTCTCCACAAAAGCGATGCAACAGATTCGCCTTTTACCGGGCAATGGACGACATTTCCAGTCCATGAACATCAACTCGTGATGGCCCGATGTAGTTTCTCATGAAAATCAAAAGAGTAAGCGAATACATAAAACACATATCCACATATAAAGTGCTGATTGTTTACATAACATTACCAAGTTACCAACGTCTACAAGAGCGCATTGCTCAGGAAAAGTACTAACATCACATTAGTCCTGAGGCAAAGGCAAAGGCAAATACTGATTAACAAATGGAGTGTGTTTTTGCGACTTTTTCCTAATTTTTACGAGCTATTAATCTGACTAGCATTTATAAACAACAAAACGCGGAAAGCTATAGAGGACATTACAGTTCCAATATAAAGGAGACGTTACAAACTTTGCATTATTTCGGTTGGCATAATAACCTGATCCGCCAAGCTTGAAGAGACTAGTCGTCATCACTGAAGAACCAAACACTCGTGGTGTCCATTCACCATGCCAGAAGAACCTCTGTTGATAGACGCAACTTCTCTGAGGGGATGTGGTTTAAGTTCAGACTCCTTAAGAGGCATGTCCGATCCATCTTCACCAAAGTAACAAGCAATGGCTTCAAATATCATGGCCTTAACCTCTTCGAATCTTGCTTCAGAGAGAGAGACTTCCGCAAGGAGCCTCCAAGCATTCTCCTCTGATGCCTCCTCAAAGTCCTTTTTCCTCTTCAGGACCATATGTCCACTGATCTCCCAAACTGCTGGGTTCACTTGGGTATCCAGCAGCTCGGAACTAACCTCACCTAGAGCTTGTTTCTCGGCATAACACTGGATATTAGCAGCCAACAGTTAGTGACGCAACAAGGGCAGGAGTATTTAAAGGATAATTACTGCTTAAAAGAATAAGAAGAATTAAAGAGAGAAATCAAAGTACCTGAGGGAGGAGAAAAATCCGCCTTCCAGAGTCAGCAATCAGGACATTGTAGGGAATGTTTGTGTCTTGGAGAAAAATACACGAGTCTGAGACAACCTTGGCTAAATCTTGCAACGAATTCCCACCCTCAAAGACAAGACCCCTCACTGGATACTGCAAGAGCTCAAATATCTTAACCCCTTGAGCACTAGTAGTGATTTTCTTGGTAGGAGCCTTCTCAATAGGAAATGGCGTAGCCAAGTAGTAAGCCTGTTCAGAAAAACCAAAATAATTACAAACTATTTTTGACATAAATAATGTCAGCGAGAAACACGTACTAGTAAGCATACAACTCCAAGTAAGGTTTTAGAGAGGTACCTGGAAGTGGAGATGGTTGATCGTAGCAAATGCACCCAAGCTGTTATAACCAAGACGGAAGTATGGACTTCCAGCTTCTACAGCCATGTGAAGAGCAAGCAGAAAGCTCTGATGGTCAATCCTTTGAGGCAGGCACTCAAATATGCGTGGAATCAAGAGCACATGTCCATATTCAATCGGACTGACCTATTAATTGATCAAACATAAAACCCGAGATCAGTCATGTACAAACATATGAAGATAGATTGGTCTTGTAACACAAAGAATCAGAGAAGAGAAAGGTACATTGATGGCAACAACACTCGGTGAACATTCCACATCAATCGGAGCACTTGGGATAAACTGGACGTCACCATCTTCACTTGCTTCAAACTGGAAGAGCACTTCTTCCTGCCCAACTTTAGTAAAGTTGAACTTGTTCCCATCAAAGGGCTGCAGGACCTTGTCAACTTGGAACTCCGTTGGCCTTTTCTTCAGGTGGCGGCCCTCGTTGAGCTGGGCAACAAATCCATAGTTACCTGGTATGACCTGTCGACAACCAGAAGCACCACATTAGAACGGCTTACAGAAGACTTCTACTTGAATAAATCAGCTCTGAATATAAACTTTAAGGTGAAGCAAGATAGAAGAACAGAACACTGAAAGTGAAAAATACCTTAGTTTCGCAGGCAGTGACATCATAACGAAAGAGTCCCCTATCCATCCTGTCCTCCCACTGTCGTAGCAAATTATAGTATAAGATGCTTGCCATGCTTAATATATACTCCCACAAGAGTGAAAAAAACAAAAGGCTTTGGCTTATGTTTCATCTGCGAAAAATTCAATTACCTCTCCAAGCAGCAGGGAGTCGAGAAACGCAACAGGTACATCTCTGGCACCATGGGTGACAACAGCCTTCTCAGTAGCTATCTTGTTTACCTTCTTGTAAGCATACAAAGGCAGTTTTGCACCTATTGAAAGTCCAGAAAAAAAAAAAAAAAAAAAAAAAAAGATAAGGACCCATCTCATTTTAAAGTACCAAAGATCTCCTAACTGTGGTCGAATTCAATCTTCAATATGCAGGCATATACAGCAACAGCTTTCACTCATGCATGTAGAATACCAGCAGAACATCAAGGAGAAGATGATACGGAGTATAACTTACGTTTAACAACAAAATTACCCTACTCCTTGCCTCAAAGTTATTGATAGAGGATGAATATTAGACCTGGCAAATAGGTCGGGTTGACCAGGTCGACATATAAGCGGGTTGGATATCCTATGACCTGAACCCAACCCGTTTATTAAACGGGTCAAGAAGTTGCAACCTGAACCCGACCTGCCTTATAAACAGGTAACCCGACCCAACCTGCCAACCCATTTAAATAGGTTCTAAACGGGTCAAATGGGTCAACCCAACCTGCCAACCCGTTAAACAACCCGAATTGACCCATTTTTGACCCGTTTAGGTGAATTTTCTTTGAATTTTTCATTTTTTTTTCTCGTATAAATGGGTCAACCCGGGTTAGACCTGACCCATTTTTGACCTGTTTATGTAAGCGGGTCAGATCGGGTTATTTTCAGGTTGAAAGTCAGAACCTGAACCCAACCCATTTATCTAAACAGGTTGGGTAGGTCAACCCATTTAGTTAAACGGGTTAGGAGCCATTGACCCAAACCTACATTAACGGGTCATTTTCAGGTCGGGTTGGCGGGTCGGGTTTTGCCAGCTCTAATGAATATAGACTATAGTGGTGAATACGGAGTAGGATGAATATAGACCATAATAATGACGTACTCCGTGTTCACCACTATGGTCTATATTTATCCTTTATCAGTTATAGCCTACGGCAAGTTAAGAGGGGGTTGATATAAACAGCTGACGCCTAGTTGAAAACATAGATAGACTGTTTCCATATCACCCTTAAATCTTAATGAAAGTTGTATCGAGAATCGCAACACCAGCTGTGAGCCATATAGCTTTTACTACATCACATTACAACGCCTACTCCATAATGAAGAAAGGGAGGGACTATTGGCACTCTAGTGGAACTAACCAACACTATATTCACAATAATTGCCTTCAGAATATAAAAAAAAATAAAAAAAAAAATTTTGATCAACCTTACGAGCTGAGCTAGTTGACATGCATCCGCAACTACTTACATTCAAAATCGAACGTTACAAGTTACAACTAATGTCTAATACCCAACCCATACCCCTAGTCAAAGTCACAGACTTTTTCTAGCTGAAATATTCTATTCAAAACCATATACTCCCTCATGTTCTATATGATCTTCCACAATGAAAAAGCACGGATTTTTTTTGTAAGAAGTAAGATGTTGTGGAAATTGAAAATGGCTGGGCCACAAACCATTACGACCACAAAAAAACATTACAAATAAGGAAATTAGAACATCATGTAGAACTGACTCAAAAAGGAAACATGATCATCATTCATCTTTCGGAACTGGAGGGAGTACTTTTATTCAAGTCTTTCTAGAGAAAATCAACGTCTTTAAAATCATAACCATATACTAGTCCTTTTATTCAAAAATCAAACAGACAACCTCAAAATCAAACATAGAGTAAGGTCCAGAAATACCAATTCTTTACTATTGTTTTCGATGTCACACGTATTTAAAACAAGCGTAAAGAATTCAATAATACGGCCCATCTATACTAGTATGACATAACAAAAGTTCCACATTAAAATACTAAACAAAATCAATCAAAAACATTAAAACAATCAACCAAACATGCAAAATTAGTAAAATAAATAATATTTTATGTACCTTGGATACAACATTCTCTAAGGCAATTGCGACCACAGCCCCCAACAACGACTTCTCCATCTTCCTTTTGATAATTCGAAACAATCGTAGGAACCCTCTTTATCCTCAACATCTTTTTCTTCTTCTTTTTCTTTGTACAAAATTACCTACTTTTTTCTTTTTTATATATATGAACAAACAAAAAAAAAACTAAATTCTAGAAGGAAGAGGAAAAGGAAGAAGAACCGCCACCGGCGAGGAAGAGAAGATCGGAGGGGGAGCCGCCTTCAGAAGGCAAGGCGCCGCGACCGCCGTGAGAGGTGGTGTTATTACTAATCAGAACCCAATGTTTGCAACAACAATTAAAATCATTGGATTTGATTGTACCCCGTGTTTCCCTCTGCACAGCCGTGTTGCCCGTCAACTTGCTCTCCGGGGGATTCGAACCCCACTTTTCCCCAACTTTATTACTCACAACGTACAACAACAATACTACTCAGATTTTTAAATAATATCCGCCGCAAACTCTAACCCGCGCTGAATTTTACAATCAGAAAAATGGGAGATGGTGTTTGTGTGTGGGTGGTATAATAGGATGAGAGGAGGAGAAGTGTGATGATGAAGATGGTGGTAATATATAGAGAGGGGGGGGGAAGGGGAGATGGAATTGAGGTGTGTGGTTGTGGTTAATTTGGCCGTGAAATTGAAAGTTTTCTTATTTTGTTGTTTTTATGTGTGTCGTAAGAGTTTTGAGAGGAGTAGAGATTTTTGGTTTTTGTTTTGCATGTTTTGATGACGGACAAACATGAGTTTCATTAAACCAATCACCGTGATTGGCAAGAAAAGCCAATCACGGATTGGTGGCCAAATCTGGAGCGTTCATTTGCCTTTTCAAAATCTGATGCCTATAACTTTCTTCCAACTACTACCCTTCATTCACTCCTCTATCTCTTCTCTCCATCTCAAACACCCACCACCACCACCAGCTTACTCCACACATCACGGAAAGAGGGTTTAGGGCCCCACTTTCCGGTACCGCGCTAGCGGCGCCGGAAAATGGGGCCCTAAACCCTTTTTTCGTCCACTTTAGAACACCACATCCCCTTAGGGTTTGATCAAGCCCCTTCAAACACCCACTCAACTTAGGGTGTCTTTTTGTTCTTGCCGGCGAAGCCGGCGATGCTCCAATGGTGGTAGGTGGGTCGCCGGAGTTGGGCGCTCGTTTGGGTTGGATTCCGGTGGCGATGCGCGTTGTTGAGGGCTATCGCGCGGTGGGTGGATATGGGCGGTTTTGGGTTTGCTAGAAAGTGGACGGTTTAGGTGGGGTCCTGGTGGTGGTGCGCTTGGTCTAGGTGGGGTTGCGGCGGTGGTGCTCTTGTCGTCGGCTGTAGCGCGGTGGGTTGGAGCTGGGATGTTTTGGGTTTGCTGAAAAGTTGACGTTTTTACCCCTGTGATTGGGTCCATATACCCAATCATAGTGATTGGTTTATCAGCACTCGACAAACATATGGAAACTTGGAAAGGAAAAGAAAAAAAGAGGGGATGGCTTTAATGCAAAGGTTGGGGTTGGTAGTAGTAGACTAGTCGTTGCCACTTGGTCGTTGAAAAAGCACCGAAATGGACTACGGATACGGGATACGGTTATACGGATAGATGAAACCGTCTTTTTGAAGTATGTGATAGGGGAGTATTGTGTCTTGTGAGATCGAAAACATACCTGATTACGGATTATGTTTTCATGGTTACCCATTACGGATTATGTTTTGAACTAGTATCGGAACTATGATAAATTTCTTTGGATTCAGATCCCCTGGAGTTATTTTTCCATGAAATTGGTGGAGTTTACTATAAATGGAAAATATAAATAAAAGTGTATTTTTAAACACAAGGAATAACTCTACATGGTAGAGTTAATTTTCCATTTTGAATAAACTCTACCATCTAGAGTTATTTTTCAACTCCAAAAAATCTCAATCCAATTTCTTTTGTTCCAGTGATGTTGGATTATTCCATATTAAGGCGTTTCAATGAATTGTTTGTATTTCCTTATTTAGGAGATTTGGTGTTTATAAAGTTACTATAATGTCCTCAAATGGTTTTACCTTTTACGCACATTTTATTGATTTTGTGGGGATTTTCTATTTCTCTCTCCACTTCCCCACATTTACCCCATCATATATTGACTTTTAGTCCAAAAGCAAAGTCCAACATCCCACTGGAACAGAAGGAGTAATTTGTTTGTTTTAAGAATTGTTTAGTAGAGAATATTCGGAGGTTTAATTTACAGAAATGCGGTGTGTTATTGCTATTTTTGTTGTGATTGTATCCATTGTAATGTGTGAATTATGGGTGTGAAACTGAGCATTGTTATTTGTAGCATAGATGAAGGACATCTAAATATGGCAAAGATAAGAAGTGTACGGTCCAAAATGGCTAAATAAAGTGAACAATTGCAATAACCTTAGAACATGGACCCAATTAGTGTCTTTAACCCATTTATTATAAGAAGGTAGCAATTCAGTATATCCAAATGGAATTTTCACAAATATGTCTTTGAGGTACCTTGGAGTTGAACACGATACATTTTTCGTAGGATTGCGCTTGTGCACTTTATTATTTTTTTATTTTTTTTTGTTACTGCGCTTGTGCAATTTATAGGAGCTCAACTTACTCGTGGACTGATAGTGTTAAGTTAGAGTGTAATGATTCATTAATTATTCACCCATAAATTGATCACTAATTCACTAGATAGGGTCATATACCCATATGATTGGGGTGACATATTTACAGTCACGAAATTGATTATCGCACTTTTTATAAGAGAGTTACAATTCTCAATACTCTCTCACATAGATCGGTGTAAAATCAATACTCCCTCCATTTTTTATTTTTTATTTTTTACATTTTGTTTAAATACGTAAGAGCAATTCAAATGAAACGTAAAAAAAATTTAAAAAACTGGAAAAGTACTTATAGTGCAAGAATCACCATCCTTGAAATTGTTTTGAAGTTTAGACTTTGAAAGAGTATAGTAGTGTACAAGACTCCAAAGTACTCCAAAGTTTAGTATGGAGCATGAAAGTTTTGGCCCACGAAAAAACAATAAAAAATTTATTGGCTCTGCAAATGAACACGTGAGCCATTTAATTTAGCTATTTAGGTTCACTCATTACTTTACTACTCCGTAGATTCGAATCTAACTCAGTATCAACAGTAGTACCTCTTTCACCCGTCATGGCCGTCAACTGTCGTTACCGCTCATCCGCCATGCAACCACATACTCTACTTTGGTCCACCTTTCTCATTCTCTTGGCAACGTATATTCAGTGTTGGCCCTCCGTATCTAGTTTACACGGACATCTTTGTTTTTTTTTTTTCTTTTGGTTACACGCTGACATCTTTGAAAAGTAGTGTCACATTTTTTGAGAAAATCAATTTGATTCGAGAAAATTGATTTAATGTATATTAGCCTAACTATAACCAACTGATCAATGTGACAACAACTGTCAACACTCGAAGTTATCCACTAGAACCTGAGTCATGTCTGGTTGGGTCACATGGAAATGTATGACACTCTAGCATAACACCATATTTCGTAAGTAAGTTCCATTTTTCAGATTTTTTTTTTTACCCAAAACCCTGTTTTTGAAAACTATAAAAAAAATTATTTTTAATTTTCAATTATAAATTTTCATTTGCCATATGTCTATTATAAAAACAACTAGTTTAAAGTTTATTTAAACTTATTTAACTAAACTCATTGATAAAAAAAAATAAAAAATGAACTGAACGTTTGGTTTGATTTATCACCAATACAGGATTCACGTAAGGTAATCTTAGACGATTATTTTTAGCATTTGGCTATAACTTCTTCGTATGTGTTCCAAACAATGAGTTTAATCTTACCCTATTCAACTCGATCTATTGTTGATCGGATCACAAAAAACAACCAAAATTACCAAGTGACATAGCCAAAAGACATTGATTTGAAATGACTAGATACTCACAAAAACATATATTTCATCATGTTATGAGACCCTATCCTATGAGAACTGCCTCAAATATAAGGGACACAATATAAGGTTTGAATTGACACAATATTGTCTAATCGTGATACGATCTGGCTTAAGTAAAACCCAACACAAATCGAGTCAATCCGACCAGGTTTAAATCGACAGGAAATTGACCGCCATTGATACGAATCCACCCGGAAAAAACACGACACAACTAAGGTCAACTCGCACAAAGTTTGAATTGACACGAAATTGACCGGGCCAGGTACAATTCGACCCGAGTAAAACACAGCCCTACCCAGGTCAACTTGAACATGTTTAAATTGATACGAAATTGACCGGACCCGATTCACTCCAACTCGAAAACAATCGGACTCAAAACCGATGCCATTGGCATCCCTACATTCATTGATTGATATAGATAAAATGGTCAAATTTTCGATTCTCAGTCACGACTTAAGAATGAGGCACTCTAAACCCAATCGAAACTTCCAAAGTAACCAACCAACACACCAAATGCGTGAGAGATCATCCAAGTTTCCAACCCAATCGACGAGACGAAATACAATAAGACTCGAATCCGACCCAAATGGAGTAAATAACATACTCCGTACATTCTTCAAGTCTCATCAAGGCCTCCTCAACTACAACCAACCAATGAACCAAACCAACCCAAAGTGCACGGACCACTTGCCCTTCACCTATTATTGAAGATTTTTTATAATTTTTTACATCTCTTGACTCATTCTCCTTTGTCGTCCCTCCTTCCCTTCTTCTGAAGTGTAACACAGAAGACACAGCGCAATGACGGGAAGAGGGAGCACACCAACAACGACAACATCATCGTCATCATCATCAGCATCAGCAACAGTTGACGTTTTATTGTCGAGTTATTCCACGTCATCAGGATCCGGCGGTCAGCTCCTCATGTTCCCGCCCAATTTCCCCCTTCTCACCTCTCTCCTCGCCATCGCCCTCGCTCAGTTCCTCAAACTCTTCACCTCCTGGTACCCTTTCCTGCTCCTCCTCCTTATTGCTTCCTCCTTACGCTTTCATCTTCTGGGTTTCCAACTTTTTTTTCTTTTATGTGTTATGATCTGTTTTTTTTTTAGTGTAATTTTACAATTTCGCAAAATTAGATCTTAAGGTTTGTTTGATACTTTGTTGTAATCGGCATTGGCGAATTGGTGGACCCGGGTTTTTGCGCTAGGATTTAGAGTTGAATGATCTTGATTTTTCTGGGTTCGTATACAGGTGAGATGAAGGGGGGTGTGTGGAATGGGGGTAACCGGTTCCGAAAAATTCGATTGCGAGACCACCTCATCGTATGAGACCACTTAAATAATAAGCTAACTATTACATTTGAAAGATCATTACTTTACTTTTGAAAAGTAATTGGGTATTTTCAGAAGTAACACTGCTAAATTTTCAATAATAAATTTATTAAGTGATTTCATACGATAAGGTGATCTCGTCATTGAATTTCTCGTTGTTTTCGTATGGGGGCAAATGAGGCGAAAACAAAGGAAAAATGGGTGGTGGTGGTGGTTGAGGGAATAGCAAAAGGGGTGGTAGGGAAACTATTTGTTTTCGTATATGTATTACCCTCCCTCGCTCATTTTCCTCGATTTACCACCATTGCTCACATCAACGATTACCGAACTCCAAGCACGTCGTGAAGGATGTGGTATTATTTGAAATGATGGTGACAATGCTTGGATGTCATCTTCTGAAACTCTAGTTGATGGGCATCGTGTTTAAGAAAAGGGAAAATTGCCACGAATAGGTTCGTCCCCCGGTCAATCTAAGCTCTTGTTCTTGTCCTAGAAGGTTGGCCTGGATAGCTCAATGTCATTAAATAGTTTAACTTTCATCTTCATCTTGTTGCACCACCAAATTGATGGTATCAAAAGTTGGTGAAAAGTGGATTTAACTTGTACTTACATTGAACGAACACTTGTAAGTAACATTCTCAAGTTTCAACTTAGGTCCACTTTAAACCAAATATACCGGTAGAGTAACCGGGTAATATGTCAGCATATTATTAGTCACCAGGCCTTTATCTCTCCTTTTTTTTCCCTCGTTCCCCATCTTAATGAATGTGGTACCTTTCAATTGACCAACCTATAGGCAACACTGCAACATGGCTTTTTCTTAACACAAGTCACTAGACATTAGTGTTTATGGTTGTTCTCTTTGTTCTTATCTCCTTATGCCAAAATGTTCTTGTTCAACTTAATGTTTCGGATATTCAGGTACAAAGAAAAGAGATGGGATTCCAAAAGGATGCTAGGTTCCGGAGGAATGCCATCATCACACTCAGCGGGTGTATCAGCGCTTGCAGTGGCAATTGGTATACAAGAAGGAACAGGTGGATCAGCATTTGCTCTAGCTGTGGTTCTGGCGTGCGTTGTATGTATTTCTTAACCAGGTTTTCTTCATTATTTTGCAAAGCTAGAATTAGGAGAGAGAGAATTCTAGATGGTGGTTGAGCTCCCTTTAGCTGGTTTTTGTCGTGTTCTTTATATCAGTTAAGGTGGGACTTTTACCGAGAATAAAACCTGCCGACCTCAGTTGTCATATGCATATGTATGCATAATGATATTTAGTCATTAAGCATGTTTACATTACGTTGTCTTGCTGTGACGGAATTAATATCTGATCTCCATGTTATAGGTAATGTATGATGCTTCTGGTGTGAGACTTCATGCAGGCCGGCAAGCTCAAGTGAGTTTGTGAACTCTTACTCGAAGCTTTTTATTTGTTGAAAGACTTTTAGTTGCGACAATTTGATGAAGAATAGGGCATTCTTATGTTATGCTCATTACACTGTTTTTTTAAGAGTTAGTCCTATTTTCTTTCTACTTTTGATTCTGTTTGTCCATTCCCATTGCAGTTACTAAATCAAATTGTTTGTGAGCTTCCCACTAATCATCCTGTCTCTAACGTCAAACCTCTTCGAGATTCATTAGGCCATACTCCTCTACAGGTTTGTGTACTGTTGATCATATTCTCTTTGATTTTCCTCGTGTGAATATTTTGCAACAAAAAGCTACCTAGCAAACGATCTGCATCATGTGATGCATTTTGAACATAGTGCAGAAAATATAATGGCTTTCACAGAGCTCGTATCTTCATTTTACATAATGAATTGTAGAATGCAGGTCTTCAGAAAGCTATCTTCGTAATCTTGAACCAGTTGCATGATTCATGTTATCTAGGAGGATGGTATGAGACTATTGAGCATCCTCAAACAATGATATGTTTTTTTTGTGTGATTCATATTACCTAGAAGGATGGTATGAGACTCTTAAGCATCGTTAAACAATGATATGTTTTTTCTATCATCCATTTCTCTCTACCCACTTTGTATTATCCAAGACCCCATCTCTTTTTCTCTCTCCTACGCAAAAAATTATTTTTATTGGTCAAGAGAAGAGAGATTACTTATGTCATAAGTGGGTTGGTTGGGTTTGGTATGCTTCAACTACCAAAACATAAAAAAAACAAAAAAAATTCACAAATTGCGTTCACGTTTGATAGATGAAAATTTTCTATCATATATTGATAGAGTTTCCTTTCTATCATGTATCGATGGACTCTTATCATGATTCATGAGAGTGGGCATATCATTGATAAGCTTGATGATAGAAATTTCTCGCACCGTAGTGGATGCTTTTTTTCCTATCATCGGTCAATACTTTTTTGCCAACTATAATAAATGATATTATTCACTTTATGACATACTCTATATAGAAGAAATCCTATTAATGAATGATACGATATCTGGCTCTCTCAACTGTGACCCCACGTTTAAGGAGCCAATTCTTTTATATTATTTTGTTTTCTTGACCATCATAACATGCCACTTGCCATCTATATTAGTAATAATAATTAGGAAAAACTTTCATTTTGGGTACCTAAGGTTTAGCATAATTCGAATTTAGGGTACCTCAACTTTGCATTATTCCATTTTGGGTACCTAAGGTTTTAATGTTTAGTTTGGGTACTCAAGGTTTGGAATTAATTCCGCTTTTGCAAACCTGAGGTACCCTAATTGAAATCATGCAAAACTTGGGACCCAAAATGAAAATATTCGTAAAAAATTATTTACACTAGGTGGATAGAAGAGAAAATAAGTGGTAGGGTCTTGGATAATAGAAAATTCTATTATTAGTGTATGTCACATATTAATGCTTAATAGGTTTTAGGGTGGAGGTATGAGAGTGGGTAGAGAGAGATGTATGATAGGAAAATTCACTTATTATTGTTAATGGTGCTCTTAGAGCACTTACAATCATGTTTCTGATCATCAATTGATAGAAAATTCTGGCTTCCATCAATGAACGATATCAATCTTATGACAGGAAATGATATTCTATCAAAAACTGATAGGAAAGTTGTCTTTCTCATCAGTGATCAACATGTAGGCGTTGGTTGTATTATGATTTTTTTTTTCAACCAACCAAAATATGCTTAGCATGATTTATGTTGCCTACTTTAACTTTAATAATTAAAAATATTTTAAATATAAGTTTAGGTAAAAAGTGAATAAATTGTGGGGTGATTCGGGTCTTGGATGATGGGAAAACTTAGATCATTAAGGAGTTAAGGTGAATATCAAAGTTTGAAAATAAGGGTGGAGTGAGAAATTAGGGAGAGAGAATAGAAAAAATGTATCATCGATAAATAGTTTCCTATTATCCAAGATATCACCACTCATTCTATCTCATACGTGTACCCAAACTTATTATAAATGTTACAGTAATTAGTTTAATGTAGGTGACAAGTGGCACATTCTAAGTGGTTGAAGAAGAACATAATTACCCCAACGCCTTAAAGGTTCCTGCCATAAGGCAGGGTGAGGTAGTGGGGGGGGGGGGTCGGAGGTACGCAAGCCTACATTGAAACATATAGAGACCGAGTAAGGCACATTCTAAGTGGTTAAGAAAGGAAAAAACACAAGAGAACCGACTCCGCTTGTTGTGGGGGCATGAACAGTGGGGGCATAAATATTTCTAGAACAATGGGAGCATGAAGAGTGAGGCATGAATATTATGTTACTATAATATTATCGTAGAAATATTCTATAAGGGAGCCTTGGTGCACCGGTTAAGGTGTTGCTTTGTGATCGATAGGTCAGGGCAGTCCTGGGAGCAACCTCTTGTCCAAAAATGACTAGGGAAGGCTTTGTGCACTCAGCTGCCCTTTTTAGGGTTTATGATTGCCTTCTCCCATATCATATGCCCTTATATCTAGAATATTCCTAGGATAATACTATTAACATTATTTTCTCCTAACCTAAGTACTCCATCCATTTCTTTCGTTCCTTTACATTGGGTCTGGATCTGTGAGGGGAACCCAGGCCCAATGTAAAGAAATGAAGGAGATGGAGGGAGTAATATTTATTATATTATTGTCTATTACCATTATGCATAGATGAAATGTAGGAATTAAAGGGACACAAGAAACAAATATGATTCACAAAGAGGAAAGCACTATGCTAGTATGTTAAAAATTTGGAAAAAAAAAGACTGGCAAGTTTGAAGACACATGTAGGATTGTAGGGTACTTGTTGGCTGATACCAGAACCTTAGAATTCAGTCCAAGCTTAAGATTTGAGGATTAAAGGCTATTCATAGTTGAGATTTGAATTTTACCCACTGTTATTAAGGATCTTATTTTACCTTTCAAAACAATTGGCCGTCAGTGATACTCTTCCGGAATTGTATTGACCATGTGGCCAATGCAGTTTTCCTCTTAAGTAATTGGGTTACCTAGTTCGTTACTGTTGTGTCGTCTTTGGGAGCTCTGATTTTGTATACCAACATCTTGATGTAATAGCTCTATAACACTAGCAAGGTGTCACCTTGTACAAGATTTATTGTGGAGTAAAAAACTCTCAATGCAGACACGGGAATTCAGGAATTGTGCACTTCCCAAACTGCCATTGCAATATATGGGTATTACCAACTGTTGAGTGTTGGGTGGTAATATTGTAAGAACGTGGTGTAACCTGCCTTCCACAATAATGATAGATAACCATTCAGCTAGAGACTGACTTGTTGCTTCACATGCCCTTGTGAGTCTGAACTCTGAATCCTTTTAGAATTTGCCTTTAGGCAGGTTCAACTTCGCGTTTTTTTTTTTCACACTCTTTATGCGATTGTCTTTCTACATTTGGGTCTTCCTTTTCCTTTCCTTCTGGGGGGACGGGAGTATGTGTGTTGTAAAAAAGACTATTTGGATCCTAACTTTGAGAAAAGCTATAGGGTTTTTAGCGAGTCTTAAAGTCTCGCCTGGTAAGTTGTGGTAAGAGTGAATATCCCCTGGACAGTCAGAAGCAATTGCAGTTTTCACTTGAGGAGTTCCCCACTTCACGTAGGCGATTGTAATATTCAACAAATGTTAGCATCATGCCATATTACTTGCAGCTTACCTTTTGCTCTTTTTTTTAAGACCTGTTAGCTGCTAGGGTAGCGCAGATGGTGGACCTCAGTAAAAGTGAACGAGACTAATAATCTCCCATTCTCTCCTTTGAGCTGTGTATCTTGAATACTAAGCATATCATTTGAAAATTCGAATTCCCTTTTTGCACTGCTTGCTTTTAGAATGACTTGCTATATTTTAATGCTAATACAGGTTGCGGCTGGTGCCATTTTGGGTTGTTTAGTAGCTTTCTCCATGAAGTTCTACGAGTAGGCGAGGCTACCCTAAAATTGACAGTAAGTCTGTAAAGCTAAACTTGCGCAAGGGAAGGCTATTTTTAAACAATGAGGATGGAAGGTTATACGGTTCAATGTAATGCTCACAAGTCGCAACAGACACCACCTTTGTTTACTCAGCTGCAAGTTCAATCCTTGGAAAGAAATGTGTATTCATCGTCATATGTATGTGTCTGATTTGCAATTGATCAATTAGTTTGGTTATTGTTTAGCCTACAGGCTGAATTAGGCAGAAGTTACCCAATGTGTGTTGAATATCAATGCTTTTGTCGATGAGCTTGAAATTGTAGATATGCAACAAAAGTGGAATTCGACGTTCTAATGTCTTACTGTCTTGTTTTTTTTTTTTTGGGGACTGCTTTCTAATGTTCGATTTCTATGACCTTTTCTCCAATGTCGAGTATCCAATTAGGTTTCACGAGGTGGTTACTTTCTTTTTTTTTTTTTTTTTTTGGTGAAGGCAAATGGTGAGAAAAACGGCAAAAACCAATAGACAACGACCTAGACCCCCCAAGGGAGTCAAGAAACCCGGAACCACCCTACAACGACGCTTGGCAAGGAGGTGCGCATGCCTATGACCTTCCCACCTTCTGCATTTGGCACGCAAATAAATAAGCCGCATGCTCTCGAATTCTCAGTCATAACCCTCCAGTAGACCGGTGCGGATCACCCGTTTTATTTTCCTATCTCACTCCGTGTACCCCACCAATCATATTTTAGCATTCCATTATTGGATTTTTAAAGATTATATTGTTTTGGAAATATTTATGAAATGATAGCATGTACGGATCACTCGTTTCATTTATGAAATATTTCGTAATTCAGGAGCATGCGACTTGGGGGAGATCGTTTTTCAATAATTTATTGAGAGACCATATATTATTGGGAAATTATCCAATATACCCTTGAGATTCCCAAAATTTTCAGGTATACCCCTCAGGTTACCGAGCGTTCCAGCGTATCCCCGAGGTTTGCAAAATCCCTCCAGCGTACCCCTAAATGGGGAATTTTTGTGTTTTTCACTAACGGACTCTAACACCGTTAGATCCTTATTGTGTTTGACTTTTTTAAAACAATTAACCCTTAATAATACCATCAATTTCCCAAAATAAAAAAGTCATACATCTTCTCTCTCCTCCCTCCTCCCTACCACCTGCAATACCACCACAATCGTCGTCCTGCCGCCAGCCCTGCGGTGGTGCTCCCTCCCCCCATCGACCACGCCACCGCCCCCAATACACCAATTCTCTCTCCTAAAACTTCTATCAAACCACCACGAGATCCGCCTCTCCAGTGAATCTCGCCGCCCTTCCCCAACGTTCGCCGCCCCTCCCCCGCTTTCGCCGTCCCTCCTGTCCTCCAACTCCTACGCCTCTCGTTTCCCTTTCTCATTTCGTTTTATTTCACGCCTTGACGACCAATACATGCGAAAACGAGGAAGGGCGCCGGAAAAGGTGTAGATTGACGGCGGAGAGGAGTGGAGGCGGTCGAAACTGGGAAAACGAGCGCAAAAAAGCGGGAAGGTGAAGGTGTTTTTCGCGGCCAAAAGATGCTTGACGGTGGATGATAATGTCCGACGAAGACTCACAGCAGTTTGTCGAGTCGGCTGGTGGTGTGTGGTCCGGCGATGGTCTCTTCCGGTATACGACGCGGCGGTGCTGGGCGGCATGAGTGAGAGGAGAGAGGGAGAGGAGAGAGAAAATGTGAGGGTTTGGCAGACGGTTAGTTTTTTTTTTTTTTTTTTGTAATTATGTTTATTTTTCTTAAATAAGTCAAATGAACTAACGGTGTTAGAGTCCGTTAGCGAAATTCTGGAAAAAACGCGAAAACGCAAACCTCGGGGGTATATTGGATAGCTCGGTAACCTCGGAGGTATACCTGAAAATTTCGGTAACCTCAGGGGTATATTGGATAATTTCCCTATATTATTTCCATCATGACCATGTGTATAATTAGTGATCGTTATACTACTTTTGGTAATCGTTTTAGTTAAAGACTTTAGACACTTAATTCAAGATTTTTAAAAGGGTTACTTTATAAATTTTAGTTAATTTTATATGATTTGATCTTCCAAAAGAATGAATAATGTGATTTATTGTAGTAAATTAATACGATCACTAAAAGTATTATGATGGTTACAATCAATGTAAAAAGAGTCAATTTGTAACACAATATATCAATAAATTATCGAGAGACCGTCTTTTATGAGACTTTGGTGTTGATAATTTACATTTGTAGTCATATGACTTTAGCCAGTCACATCCAAAAACCCGTCAATCGGGATTACAGTCCTTTCCCCAGATGGCGGAAGAGTCCCCACAAAGACCCTAACGAATCCCACAAAATTGTTCCAAGCACAAATACACGTGAATCAAGAATGCTTAATACATTGGCGAGTTAATGATTAATTGCAAGAGTGGTCACAAACCACGCTACATAAATGAAGTCTAGGATTGAAATGTCTCACTATTAGCCAAAACTTATTTCATTAAATAATCAGCACAATAAGATACTCAATAATCATTGAAAAAACAACAAATGATCAACCCCAAAATCCCAAATAAAGCGAACATCAAACCAACTAGTCTAACTCACATTTCAAGAGTCAAGACATCAAGAGTTTAAAACCTCATTTGATAGGACTGCATCTTTTTGAACTGATCTGAATGATTGTGAACTGATCTGAATTTATTGAAAATTTCATTGAATTAGTATCAATTATGGATCAAATACATTGATAGTTATTTGAACATTTCTGATCTGATCTGAGCGACTCTAAACTGATCTGAATACTACTTTTATCAAATCCTATTAAATAGAGCCTAACTAAACCTACAACTTTACTCATATAAATAGTACAAAAAAAAAGAATAAATTACTATACACTTGTACAGTGGTTAACATATCTCAAATTTCCGCGCTTTTGTATCTGAGTTCGGAGTTAAGTCTTGAGTCTTGAGTCTTGAGTGACACTCCCAGTGCTAAAGAGTTGAGTCCTTTACTTCCAAAATTCAAAAATATTCTCTCTCCTCTTTCTCCCTCCCAAAACCATCCAACTCCTCTCACCTTTCTCTCTCTCTCTCTCGAGAAACTTGAATCATAAAAATGGCGGAAACCCTAACAACAAGCAGCCTGAACCGAACACCGGGCCCAAAACGACGCGCATCAATCTCAACTCGCCTTCAATCTCCAACAAGCCCCTTTTTCTTAGGCTCAAACGACGACAAACTCGAACGCGCTCAAGCACGCGCTGCACGCGCCGCCGCTATTCGCCGGAAACCACTCGATGTCACTCTTGATGACGCGCTATCTTCTGATTCCTCTTCCCCTTTTCTTGATGGCCACCAAATCATGGAGTTGTTCCGCAATTGCATCAAGCTTGCCAGTGAAAATGTGGGGTTTTATTTTTTTTCTCTCTCTCCTCAATTTTTCTGGAAATTGAAAGATTTCAGCTTTATTTATGAAATAGAACTTAAGCTATGATTGCGATTTCCGGGTTTCGTTTTATTTACTTTGTTCGTGCTGGGAATTAGTGGGATTTTCTTACTTGTTAATGTTGTGTTCAATTTTACGGAAATTTGAAGAATTTGAATTTTGGGATTGTGAATTTCAATTTGGTTTACATGTTGTCTTTCAGTTTTTTCGGGGTTTCGGAGTTTGTTTAAGGGTAAAAGGTTGCGTACATTGGAACCTTCCTCGGTAATCAAGTAATGGGATGGGTACTACACTACTACTACTTGTTGTTTTCTCGAGTAGGTAGGGGTAGGGCTGCATATTATAGGTCCCTAGACTTTGGGTTAGTGTGATTGTTGTAATCGTTTCGAGTATTTTGACCGAGAACTGGGGTTTATAGTTCGAATTCGACTTCAATTTTGGGTATTTGATGATTTGTTTTACATTGGAATCTTTAGGGGTGTGAAAGTGTTTCTCTTTCCTTTTTCTTTGTTCTTCATGATTTTTAAGTTTTTAGCTTTGTTTACTCTTATACGTGCGCAGCCTAGCTGTAATCAACATTTAACAGTTCGAATGAGTTGCAAATGATCAGTATCTAAAATGAAAGGGTAAGGAGGTGTTGGTTCTTGAGAGGAAAGGGTAAGGACTAAGGAGGTGTCAGGTTGAAGTTACTGTTACACTACAATGATTTTCTAGTTGTTTCAATGTACACATGATGCATGACACATGACACTCCTCTTACCTCCCAACTTACATGAGAGTGCCTTTACTGACATTAAGGGTGATGTTGAATGCTATGCTCTGATGTCTAATCTAGTTGGTTGCATTCGAGGGTATATGTTTGAGCAAGTAATTGAATTGTGAGCTTCTTTTGGCATATGTAGAAAATTAATCAGAAGAACACGTGGGAGCTTAAGCTTATAGATCATCTTAGTGAAATTATCAAAGTCGAAGATGAAGATGATGCTGAAACCAACTTTCAAACGGTAAGATACTTTGCTTTTATTGTAATCCACACTCGTGTTTTTTCACTCTGATTTAATAAGTGAATGCACAACGCGTGCTAGATATTGGGGTGTAAGGTGGTTTAAATAACTTGTTTAGACTTTTAGACCTTGCACAAAAAAAATCTTAGATGATGTTGCTTACCTACATATTATTGAGAGCTATTCATTTTGTTCAACTTCGTAGTTTCGGTCTACGTGGGGTTTCAGAACTTTCTATGTGATAAGGAACAAAAAGGCATTGACAATAGGGAGGAAGCTGGCTTAGCTGAAATTAAGAATCACTCAGCAAGTTGCTTTCTTTTACCCTGTTACTGCATCAGAGTTGTAAACTCGTATGCAATATGTCATTTTCCTCTTCTTTCCACTTTAATGGTTTCTACCTCTGTGCCCTTATTGGTATGTACAGGCAAGTTGCACGTTGGAAGCTGGGGTTAAGATTTACGCGCTTAGAGTGGATTCTGTTCACTCAGAAGCATATAAAGTACTTGGTGGAATCAGTAGAGCTGGCCTTGAAGATCAATCAGGTTTGTATATTATGCAAATAAATTGCATTATGCTAAGTCAATTAGTCTTTTTAGGTGATCATGTGATCAATAATAACTAAACAACTACACCAACACCAAGTATGGAACTATGGATCCTGCCTTGTGGGTGTATGGGGAACTCCTATTATATTAACCTGAACTAGTCCGAGACAGTAGGTGTAAAGCTATCAGCCTATCATATTAGCAAAGATTGAATATGCTTTAGTGGGCTCTGCTAGAATTCTTGATGGTGCTCTCTGTGTTTGTATCAGATAGTAAGTACTGAGAAAGTCACTGGCTTTAATGATCTGTTATTTTCACATTTAAGTATCTATCTGATTGTATCTCCCAGCCTTGCAAGTTTTTTAAACGACAAAGGAGCAAACTGTTTCACTATGTGCAGGGTTTTTTTTTCTCTTACTGATCAATTGAATCATATTGTATGTTGTGGTGGCTCACAGAAGATTTGGTTGAAGGAGACAATGGCAATGGCGAGCATGATCCCAATCAGTTGAAAAAAGAGCCTGCAAAAAAGGTTGAGTGTTAACTTTTAGTATTAGGCATCTCATTTGATTATTATTACTATTACAATGTCCATTATCCTCATTTCAATGAATGTATTATTTTGCAGTTATCACCTCTGTCAACTCTGGAGTCCTCTTTTGAGTCGTTAAATGTCAAGAAGTTTGATGGTAATGGCTAGAGGCATTGATCCTTTCTAATTTGCAGCCTTTTCGCTTTCCCCAAGTCACTTTGTGTCATTTATATTTCTGTGGCATTCCAGTTGCATTTGCGGTGGATCCTCTGTACCATCAGACGACAGCACAATTTGATGAGGGCGGGGCAAAGGGCCTGCTTCTAAATAACCTTGGTATTTATGGAGGTTGCCGGGTACTCTTTGATTCCCAAGAAGTCCCTGCAAAGTGCATATCTTCTATAGCCGATAATAGTTCATCTGACTTGATTGATATCACTTTTGCCGGAGGTAATTAGAATGGATTAGTAAGATTCTGTATATATGTATTTTACTGGCTGATAAATACTGAATTTACTTTTTATTTCTCTTAAAGAATCCATTGACCAGATGGTGAAGAATGTCGATACAAAGCAAGATATATGTCCTACTTTTAGTGCGATTGTGGAGCAGGTTGATGAATATAGTTCAGAACGAAGGCAGTTTCATAGTAGTCAGGAATCTTTGCGCGACAATGATGCTAATGATGGTAGCAATGTTGAGCTGAATGACGGCCCTGAATACCCAAGTATGGATGAGGGATTTGATGAGCAAGGTATTGAGTTGGATGATGGTGCATTTGATAATGCTGAGGGATGTCCATTTGATCACGATAATGATTCAAATCTGGCTAATAATAACTTTGACATCAGTGATCAAAATTTACAAAATCAGTATGAGGTATCTTTCTTATACTCGGTTGAAGGATCAGTTTATTCTCATTGGCTTACACAAATGATATGAATGTAGTCTCTTGATTTCCAATCTTTAGGAACAAGAATCATTTAGTCCCTGCGATCCTGATACATATGACAGATTTGAAAGTGTCACTTCCCTTCTGTTGGGAGTTACGGGGATCACCTCAAGTCAAAATGCGTGGGCAGGGCCTGAGCATTGGAAGTACCGAAAAACCAAGGGTTGGTCACTAAGCTGAAAGCTCCTTGTATGAGGTTTAAACCTGTAATGCATTGCACTGTTCTTTTAATAGCTATTGACTTGGTATCATTGGTGTTAGGTGCTGAAAGTGTCATGGGAAAAGATGCTGAGGTGGCTAATGTTCCTAAGAAACCAAAAGCGAAAAGAGCATCTGAAGCAGATATCGATTTCACGAAAGCTTTGGATGAAGACCTGTCTGATATTTTCAGACCTCCCAAAAGTTTGAAGTCATTACTGCTTCCTGCCAAAAAAGTGCCTCTCTCCAACAAGCTTCCCGAGGATTGCCATTATCAACCAGAGGATCTTGTGAAGTTATTTCTTCTTCCAAATGTTCTGGTGAGATGAGTTATGTTTTTTAAATGGTCTTTTAACTTTGAAAACCTGCTTCCCTAAAGAAGGAAAATGAAAAGAATAAACTGGACCAGCGAGTAAACCAAGTACTCCGTATCAAACATCTAGGAATCTTTAAGGCAATTTGTGGCCACTTCACTACACATACATACTATTTTGTGGCTTCAGTGGTTAATTTAATGTCGACTAAGGACATCAACTGTGTACGGTGTTTCTTATCATGTGTTTTGCTCAAGATGTGATAACTTTGATTATAGTCTCATAATTTAAACAGTTCATTTTAACCATGCTATGTGGTGGGATGATTGGATGCATTACAGCTTTCAGGTTAAAGTTAAGATTATCCTTAACCACTCTCCAAATGTTAAGGAGACATATACTTCTTTATATTTTTTTGTTTGCTATTTGAAGTAAAAAGACACTGATCCATCATCTAATTTCTTTATTAATGTTTTTGAACGTAGGGTGTTACAATAATTCTGTTAAATAACCGTAGCTTGTAATTGGCAACTCTAATCACATAATTATTGCTGACTTTTATAGTTGTCATCACCTAATTTTTTTATAGTGTTAGAATTGGATTGCCAGTCTCAAATTCGAACTTACTTGAAGAGACTTTACAAGCCTCTAAAATTGTTTGAGATGTTGTCTTATGTTGGTTGCTTGTAAATTGCAGTGCCTAGGGAAGAGAAGAAGAAAACTCGCAGGTAACTTTTGACTTCCCACCTCACTGTTCTTGCCCTAGCTCTATTTGTGCTTTTTCCTGTGTTATGTGACTTACAATTGTCTATTTTTCCTGTATTACACATGGTGATTTTACTTTATATTGCATGGTTTTTCTGCCAATTTTGTTTGAAATGCTGCATATCCTTGTGATGGTGTGTATCCTGAACAAGAATGTAACTGGTTTTAGTTGATCGGCTAAACTGTTTTCCTTAGGTAACTTTTGTGTGTGCGTCTGGACATGAGACCAAAGTCTACATTGCATTTAGCAGTTGGGTATTTGCCATGTAGTGCTTTAGTAGTAAAAAGGTTTCAATAATCTTTCAAGTCATAATGCTTATACAAACTATTCAGTGATGCTGCTCTGTTATCTCCTATTTCCATACTTATTACCTCCAGAAATACCAAGTCAACATACAACGGTTGATCGACCCCATACTCATAAGTCAATAAGTGTGCTTAGATATTTTAATTATGTAATAAAGATATGTGATGAGTGTGAAAGCTTGAAACTGACTGCCTTTTTTTTTTTCCTGGCTAACGAAGGAGAAAATGACTTTTGTCTATACGATGTTTATTGTTTTCAACTCGGTGCTAATTTCACTAGTAAACTGGCAGCTTGTGATAATCTTGGGTAGACAATGATCTGTACCTGACTTTTTTCATGCTTCACTTGTTTATGGGAGTACTTGTCTGTGTCTTTGTTCTATGCTGTGACATAAATTGACTTCATTGGGAATGTTGAACATTTTATTCTTATAGATAGTGGATGGCAAGAAGGAAATGACAATGATGAAGCAGGCCATGCATGGGACAACGGTAGCTCTTATGGTGACCACGATAATGGTGATTATGCTCATAGTGACATAGAGGAACAGGATATGCTGGTCTCCCAGCCTCGTCAGGTTTGGTTGCAATTTGATCCTTGCATCCTCATTAATGTTATCTTACTGGTATTCAGTAAGCCTGCATTGCAATATCACTAGCCTGTGATGTGATTTATAAAATTTGCAACATGTGCATTCCTTGGAAGCAACTGTTCCAAGTGTCTCTTCAACCAGTTGTTTTATAGCTCCCGGAGTCTTGGTTCACGCCAAACACTTGTCCATAATTTCATGACAAGATTTCCTGGGCTTTCATGTTTAGGTGAACAAAATTGAAGTTCAGTACGATAAAGCTGCAAAGCAGGTTGATGTACATTTGCTGAAGGAAACACTATGGGATCATATGCATGGCCCATCTGAAGTTCCTCCAATGGTGAGTTCAGTAAGATCCATTTTACTTGAGCTTTTTTGTTGGCTTCTCTTTTTTTTCGCCTTTCTATTTTCATTTTAAAATCTCTGTTATATACGATATTTACATCCACATTCCCCTCTTCTCACATAAGAAAAAGAGCGAGGAAAATACCAAAATCAATCTGCAGGAAATAACTTTTAAACAAAAAATGGAATTGGTGGCATATAAGCAGGAACTAACTTGAGCAGGGGTGTTAACATGTGTGAATTTCAAAAGCTTAAATGTTTCATCTATATTTCTCACTGGAGATTTTATTTGAAATGCTTAAATGCTGCTTTCTGATGTCTATTTTCTCTCTATTTCCATTGTCAGAATGTTGATGAGGATCCCATATCTTTCAAAGAAGTATTAGCCTCCTTTCCTGATGACTGCAGAGCAGCTGCACCTCAGGACATCTCTCCTCATCTATGCTTCATCTGCCTTCTTCATCTTGCCAATGAACATGGACTGAGGATTGAAGGCTGTACAACTATGGATGAGCTCACTATACACCTTCCTGTCTCATGCCAGACACAGGTGAGCATGCTTGAGCATCTTTCTATCATGATCTCTTTCTTACCTTAGTACAATTAGTTACCTATCGTATGTGTTACGTTCCTGTAGAATATTGTATTAGAAGATTTTGACATGTGGAAGGTAGAATCATGTCTGCCTTGGATTGGTGGTTAACAACTATGTTCTGTGTCCCCCGTCTCTTCTTAGTGCGCTAAGTCCCAGTCTCTTGTGGTGGTTGTACACCTGACATCAGTAGTATTCTGTTTGGTATTTACTATGGGTGCTGCTTTAAACAACATCTAGTGGAACTTATTGGGAACTTATTGCCTCAAATTTTGGCATAAATATTTTTTCTTTGAGGGGGCAGTGATAACCGGTGAGTGGCTAGTGGTTAGTGGAGAAGTCTGTGTAACATTGCAGGAGCTTATGAAATTTAGAAAGGGACAGGTAACAGGTTGTGTGGTGGGGTAATGAGTGTATATGGTCCTCTGTTGAAGATGTAGCTAGTAAAAGCTTAGTAATATTATTACATAGCATCTTAGTTTGTAATTGTCCCGGATTTTGTTCTTTCATCAAAAGACGAAGAACGTTTGTCCTAGGGTCCAAGGGCCTTGATGTTTACCTTTTACACTGCCAATGATCCGAGGGTGCTAAGCTTCAATGCCGTAGAAGTGACTGCCATCTTGCTGGGTGTCCACCTTTCACTGTTTGTTTCGTCAAAAATTTTCTTCACGAGATGAATGCCTACTGATATAATGCTCTGGCCATTCATTGGATGATCTTTTTGTGCTCACATTCTTAAGAGTTACTTTGAATTTCTATAGGCATGCTTGATCCTTTGTTGATACATTCATATCCAGTTTAGGTAGCAGCTGATGTTGCTTGATACAAACTTCTGAAGAGGCAGTAGCGCTATCATCCAACTGGGGAGGTGGTGGTAGACCTTAACAACTAACCAGCCTGATAGATACTAATGCACCGTGTACAGCAGGATCACCTCCCTTTGTTCTCTTGACTGCATCACCCGAGATTCATTTTGGCTTGGAAATCTACCCTCACCGGGCACAGTTTCTTCTTGAAACATCGTCCTTATTTATTGTCCCGCCTGTTGCCTAAAGCTGCAGAACTGCAGATGGAGTGTGTATTAGTGAAGTCCATAGATGGATGCTATTCGTGTTCCCATGCCAGGCTCGGCCTGCCGGAATTTGTTGTATCAGTATCTGTATTTGTACTTTTGTAGATATATCAGGTGTAAGATGCTCGTAGATAGCATGTGAGATGTTACTCTTGGAACTAGATGTGTGTATGATAAGATGTTACTATGTTAGTGCTCCCTTTATCAAACGACTGATTCTGTGCATTCATATAAATCATAAAATTATAAACTTTGTATTTTTTTTTTTTGTGTGTATTTGTTGTCTTCCGTCTACTCCCCTAAACAAAATCTAGCCCCATTCTCACATTTGGGTGCAGCTTATCGACGGAGTCTTGATAACGCTCACAAGTTAAGCATCATTTTTCCGGTTTGTTTCATTTCTTTAATTTTAGTTTGAATTAGCTCTATAATATATTCAAATTTAACGCAAAGAGTTCAATAAAGCGGGACCTACTATTATTATCATGATGTTACTACAAGTAAACAGTTAGTTTATCCGTTAACAAACATATTCAATCCGAAAGTTGATTGAGTTTCAGTTCAAACTATAGGCATTGCATAAAAAAAACCAAAGTTATCTTAAACTATGTTCGGTTAGCAAAGAACTACGAGTATCTAGGCATAGGTTTCTCCTAGGTAAGCGAAATAAAAACATAAACGATTGACTTCTTCTAGACGCGCGAGAGAGGTTGAATTAATTAAATAGTTAAATCTAAATGTATGATCGGTTAACAAAAAAACTACTCCGTACCAGAATCTAGTTCAATGCTCCTATAAGAATTGAAGTTATTTTTCAATATTCAAAATCAAATTTGGCCATTATTATCCTCCACTTTCCCTCCAAAACTCGCAAAGCGTACACAACAAGCTTCTTCATTTCTCTCCCCTCACCTGTCACCTCTAACAATGGCGGAAACCCTAACTCCACTCCCAATCCCACCGTCAAATCTCAAGCAAAGAACTCCACCTCCTGCTCGCCTCCGCTCCCCATTTACGAGCCCCTTCTTCTTAGGTTCCAACGACGACCAACTCGAACGCGCCCAGGCACGCGCCGCCTCCACCC